>JAABOM020127167.1:0-21643 GCA_011800125.2 Solanum clarkiae | reverse complement strand
AACTCACGCAACATTCACAACACAATTTTTCTAATTGAATAGTTATACTTGATTTAAGAACTACGGGGTCTAACAGTTAAGTATCATGCTTGTTCTTTGACTTACTTATGATATTCAAGCTATTTAAATATGCGTCTCTCCCATAGTCCAAATTCCCCTTATTTATGTTTCTAACATTGTTTTCCATTGCTTCCATGACCAAGATGTGTAATGATATGCTACGAGGATTGTTTGGGGTTCCTTCGGGTTCCCCATTCACCGATCACGTCTAGGCCCTAGGCTTGGGTAGTGAAACTTTGACTCCATAAAATATTTTATGAAAATTCATCTTACTTCCTACTGTTTAAAATGATGTTCAGTGCCAAGAACTACGCTCAATTGTACATCCGAGAATTGGTAAAGTAGCATGGGATTTCATTGTCCATCATATCGGATTGTGGTGTCCAATTCACCTCTTTTTTTGGAAATCTTTCCAAAGAGGACTTGGTACTAAGATGAAGATAAGTATTGCTTTTCATCCCCAAACCAACAGGCAAGCTGAGAGGACTATTCCAACATTGGAAGACATGTTGAGAGCTTGTGTGTTAGAGTTTAATGCAAGTTGGGATGAGCATTTTCCTCTTATTGAGTTTACCTACAATAATAGCTTCCATGAAAGTATTGAGATGGTACCACTTAATTATATGGTAGGCGATGTAGATACCCTATTGGGTGGTTCAAAGTCGATTAGTCATGAATGCTATTGATAAAATTAAAGTTACAAGGAAAAAGGTGCAAATGGGTCAAAGCCGACAAAAGTCCTACACTGATGTTAACAGGAGAGATCTTGAGTTCCAAATTAGTGATTGGATATATTTGAAAGTGTCTCTTATGAAGGGTGTGATCTGGTTTGGTAAAAAGGGGAAGTTAAGCCCAAGGTATATGGGATCTTATAAAGTGATTAGGAGAGTGGGAAAGGTGGAATATGAGTTGGACCTACCTAATGAGATGCATTTGATCCATATAGTTTTTTATGCATTGATGTTGAGAAAGTTCATAGGTTATCTAAGCTCCATAATTCCCTTTCAAGATGTGAAAATTGAAGAGGATTTGAGTAATGAAAAAGTATCGATTGAGATTCTAAACCAGGAAGTGAAAAGGCTAAGGAACAAGGGAGTTGCATCCGTGAAAGTGCTTTTAAGGAATTATCAAGTTGAGGGTGCCACATGGGAAGCGAGAGCGGATATGATAAAGCATTACTTGTATCTATTCCACTCTAATCAAGCCAAAGGTATTAAGATCTTCTTCCCTAAAACCTCAAATTCCTTGTGTTCTAGTTTTTGCATGACACATACACTCATTTATATGTTTATGGACTGTTTTGAGATATATGTTAAGTATGAATTTTGAAAATTTCATGAATTGATGTTTAAGTTGCTTTTTGCATGCATACAGGGTTGTTAGCTGATGATTGGCTCTTTAGAGCCTACCTTTAAGTACTTTAGAGATGAATGTTCTAAGGGAGAGATATCATAATAACCCTCAGTCTAGAATCCTAAAAGTGTAGAAGAGGATAGACTAAAAATTGATCAGGCTCAATTCACGGGTTGAGTCCATAGCCCACGGATGGAACCACGAATCGTAGGTCCGTCCCATGAATATGAACCTTAGGAAAGAGAAAAAACTTCTAAGTGTAGGGTAACCCCGGTAGCCATTGACAACCCGTAGTTCATTTGATGGCTCGCAAATAAGGTCATAAGTGAGTGTGATGACCATGAAGGAAATTTAGAGTTTCTGGAAGGAGGACCACAATTAACAGGATGGTCTAGTCCATAGATCATTCCACGGCCCATAGAAAGCCTTCATAGAAAGGGGCCTAGGAAAGTAAAATTTTGCTAAGTATAGAAGGGCTCCACGAGTCCAAGCATGACACGTAGACCAAAGGACAGTCCATAAGAAGGGGTTTGATGGTTTGGGTTTGGCCAACAGTTTCTAAAGATTTGATGGGACGACCAGGTCTATGGTCTGTGGTTCAAACCACAACTTGTAATCAAGATCTCGTAGATGGGATCCCACAGTTTTAATAAAGGGTAATTTTTTCTTTTCTTCCAAATCTAATCCTAAAACATGTCATTTTTTGGAACTTTAAGGGCCCTAGATCAGACCTTAACCCCTAAGTATTTATCATTCCTTTCATTCTCCACTTTCAAAAGTTCTAATATATCCTTTCTGTCTTCAAGAACAAACTAAGAAGGCTAGGTTTTCAAGTGGATTCTTTCATAAACAACAATTTCCTTCTTCCTAAGCTTCACCAAGATATGTGGTTTGATTTGTGGGTCTCCTTTCACCTACAAAGTCCTACATAATATCTTTTTCCTTTTCTTTATGTTCCATGATACTATATTGTATGCTAATGATGATTTCATGATATTTTAAGTTATTACATGTTTTCGGTGTTATCATATGATGTTACATTACATGTTTTCATGATTTTCAAGTTAATTATGATGACCCGAATGATGTGGGTTTAAGTAATAACATCATATAAGCTTCCATTTCTTTGAACATACAAAAATAGAGTACTTTATTGCCAAAACGGATTGCGTGTGTCTGATATTAATGGACTAAGAAGGAGGATAATGAGAGAAGCCTACCATTCAAGATATTCCACCCATCTAGGATTAACTAAGATGTATCATGACCTAAAGGGAATGTTTTGGTAGAGAGGTATGAAAAAGGACCTTGCAGAATTTGTGGCTCAATGTCCGAATTGCTAACAAGTCAAAGTAGAGCATCAAAAGTTGGGAGGTTACATGCAATGTATAGATCTTCCAACGTGGAAGTGGGATATAATCAATATGGATTTGTTACCAGGATGCCTCGCTCCGTTCAAAAGTTTGACTCCATATGGGTAATAGTTAATAGAATCACAAAGTCAGCACACTTCTTGTGGTTAAGAGTGATTATACAGCTGAAAAGTATGCAAAGTTATACCTCAAAGAGATAGTTAGGCTACATGGGTCCCAATCTCCATTATATCTATATAAAATAAGTTATTTGAGAGCTTCCATTGCTTCTCATATAATACAAGTCCATCATTGAAACATTTGCAGCTAAGATCACTACATACATTTTATCCTCCCTAAATCCCGCTCGTAAGAACCACTTATCAACATCCAGATTCATCCTAGGATTTATATGATTGATCATCATATGAATATATAGGACAAACTATTTATTTAGTTAGGTCAAATATATACACCCACCCTTGTAGAGATTTGTGGTTCTTCATATAGTATCTCACATAGTCTTATATATCGATTAAGGTCTATTCCCACAAGGTTCATAATTCTATGAGATGGGCCCATCGTATGTGTTCTACTTTTTCATGATCATCATTTATATTGAGTGTTATTCCTTGTGCATGTTCAAGCTCATATCATGTACCTCTACCATCCTATACACACATATATGTTTTTCTTATGGTTGATGGCATTACAATTTCATGTTTGCATTGCATCTTACATACTTAGTACATTCCAAAAGTACTAATATATATTTTGCTTGCTTGATTTAACCATGGTGGACAGGTACTCCTCCACTGGCTCATGGCTAGAATTCAGACATTCGAGACTAGTGTCTTGTGGTGAGCCCTTAGTTGGAGTCTCTACAATTTTTCATTCTTGCTATGTATCTCAAATATTATCGCATATGTTGGTCTTTAGATGCTTTTACTTTCTATGTTGTTAAATATTGGAGTCTTTTCTATTTGATAAAAATCGATCGTTATCGATTTCATCCGTTTTATGGCTTAGATGGTATGATGTTTGGACAAATTAATTGAGAATGTTTTTCAATGTTGCTTCATTCTCATATGTTGCACCATAGTCATTTTTCTGTTATATACAATTGTTTAAGTTTATGCCTATAAATGCTTGAGATATTAAAGATGGCTTGGATGAGGTGTCTTCAGATATTCATTTGTCATGTGATGACTAGGCCCTAGGTCGGGTCATTACATGGCTTACTAAAAGCTAAGTCGATTCAAGCTCAGACTAAGGGACCATGTCCAGCTGAGATAATGGAATTGAAAGCTCGAAATACAAGCCTTTCTACTAAAGTGGAAGACCTCAAAGACAAGCTTCTTAATCATCATATAGAATCCAATTCCCGTGTTTCCTTAACTGTCTAATCCCTTACCCAAAAACCTTCCTCCTCCTCCTCCTCCTCCTAGGTTGTTCTTTTTGTTTTTCGAGTGCAGTGTTCTCTTTCACATTTCATTGGTGATAGTTGAATGACTACCCTGTGTCAATGAAATGATCTTCTTTGTTTTCTCTTTTTTGTTATGTTTGATTCTATCAGTTATGCATATGTTGTTAATTGACCGTGTCTTTACCAAACTTGTTTTGCACTAATTCTTGGTTTACTGTTAATTCATTTTTATGATGCTAAAAGGGAAAAAATGATATGTTTCATATATTGGGATACTGATGAGAGAGGGAGCTGGTGATGTTGGGATACTGGTGATAGGGGGAATGAATTCAAATTAAAATATCGGTTTATCATCATCAAAAAGGAGGAAATTACTATTATGTAGTTCTTATGATCTAACAACCATATGAACTGATGAAGGACCTGATCATATATGTGTTGCGAATCTAAAAGAGACACTGACAAATAGTACACTGATAATTCTGTTATTGTTAGTGTGTGTCTGCCCGCTTTACAACAGCTGTCTAGCCAATAAAAATGTTCCAAATACTGCTAATGTTGGATATATATACTCTATCTTTCTTAAGAAGAAAGTTTTGAGGGTTTCCGTGTACAAAATTGAGTGAGTAGTTTTGTGAGGCTTTCGTCGAGTACACTAAGTAGATTAGAGTTGACTTTACTTTCTGTACTCATCATTCTTAGTGTTCTTATTGAGTGCTTGCATCTTATAAGTTCATTCTTACTCTATAAAAGGATCTGATAACTAGCAAGTCTTTGCTCTTTGTTGTTGATATATAGCTAGAGTTGGCTATGGTGAGTTAGTGAGATCTAAGTTGGATAGAGTTAGTCTATTTAGTAGGTAGCTGAGTAGTAGCTTTGGAGCTTGAATTTGTGGTAGACTTATCACAGTGAGGGGGAAGGAATTTGGAGGTAAATTCCTTGATTGCAAGAGTTTTTAATCGCACATCTTGCTCTTTAATGAGAATGGAGTTGGATTAAAATCCTATGAGTACAGGCCATGATTTTCACCTCCCTTGAGCAAAGGGTTTCCACGTGATTTTACTTTGCTTCTTTACTATTTCTACTGTTTATTGTTCAGTCAAGGGACTTGGTATTGACACTCAATGGACGCACACATTCCACCAGGTAGAAAAATGGGTACATTATTTGACTTGGCCAGGTGGAGTATCAACTTTTGGAAGCCATCTTTATTTGAGATTTGATTATAAGCTTCAGTTTAGTTCTGCCTGTAGTTGTATTTTTTCATTCTCTCACATCGTTCGGATAACTTTTTGCTTTCTAGATCGGTTTCTATGGGTTAACACATGAAAGATATATACAACTTCTTTTTGATATTGGATTGTCATGTTCACGATGATTATTCCAACCCATTCTCTATATGTAGTCTCCAAAATCAACTAAAACTTAATTTTCTATTTACTCTCTTACAAAAATATAATTTTTTCTCTTTAATATAGTTGATACAAAGAGCACTTCCAAGCACAGATGCAATATATACTATTTTATTTATCTCAAGTAATGTGGCACAAACAGAATTAGGACAATGAACCAAATTTTTATATGATTTTGAAATATTTTAAGTTGTTAATTCTTGTGATTTATATTTTTTTTATATAATTTTTAAATAATATATATTACTCTCTTTATCTAATTTATATGACATATGCAAAATATTTGTTGTTAGTTATTATAATTTATAGTACTATATAATTTTAAAATATAACTTTATAAAAAAAGAAATTTCAGACAAATAAATTGACATCGATAAATAACTTTATTCGCTTATATGTTTTTTAAAATATTTTATGTTTACTTATTGTAATTTATAGTATTACTTTTTCATAATTTTTAAATACATACCACATTTAAAAAAGAAAATAAGACGAATAAATTGAAACGGACAAAATACTAAATGAAAAGAAAATCAAAATATTCACATATATAATATATTTTTGAAATATTTTGAATTTTTAATTATTATACTAATAATATGTTTTTAAAATATTTTAAGTTTTAATTATTATGATTTATAGTACTAATGTGGTAAATTATACAATTAGTCAAACATATGATATATATTTAAAAGTATATCGCTATAGTTTGAAAAAAAATTACTCCCTATGTCTCATTTTATGTAGCACCATTTGACTTGGCACGATGCTTAAGAAAAAAGGAGGGCTTTTAAAACTTGTGGTTTAAAATTATTCTTAGATATTTGTGTGACTGAGAATCATCTCATTAAGGGCAAAAAGGAAATTTTAAAGGTAAATTGTTTTCAATTAGAGTAAGCTGACATTCTTTTTGGGACGGAACAAAAAGGAAAGGGTGTCACATAAAATGGGATAGAGAAAATACAATTTATAGTTATAATTAGGAGTTTATTGTTATTTTTTCTCCTCTCTTTTCTCTCTCTCTCTCTCTTCCCCCCCCCCCCCTCTGCAATCTCACTCACCTCCCTCCTTTGTTTGTCATCTCTCTCTTACCTCTCTCCTCTCCCTGTCTATCCCTTCTCTCTCTATCGCCTATTTATGTCCCTTTCTCAGTACTTACACAAATTACAATAATTAATTATATAAATATAAACGATAAATGTCAATTACATAAATCCTCTTCAGTGATACAAAATACGAACACATATATATTTGGATACAAATTGTATTCAGACGAAAATTGTACTTGGACATGAATTATATTTGTTTATTCAATTATGTAATTCTTTCTAGTGATACAAATGCAGTTGTATACAAGTTGGATTTATTGATTCAATTATACATCCTTGCCAGCGATACAAATTGGATTTGTTGATGCAATTTATTCATTGACACAAATTCTATTCAGATACAAGTTATATTCGTTATTATGATTGTTTTCATTGATACATATGCATATTTTTACATATGTATTAATATCCAGCGGATATATAAATATAATTATTGATGCATATACATACTAGTTATATACATACAATTATCCAGCAGATATACAAATACAATTTATCTCTCTACTCTCTCTGCCACTCTCTCTCTCTCTCTCTCTCTGTCTCCCTCTCTCTCTCTTTCTCAAGTCTCGCTCACCTCTCTCTTCCCTATATGTAGCTACAAATCAATTTTAGAAAATTGTAGTTATTTTTGCCTCATTATATTTCTAGTATTTGCTCTTATTGAAATGAGAGCTCTTAAAAAATTAAATAATTAAAAATTATAAATAATCCAAAGCCGTTCGACGGCTTCTTCATCGGAAATTCATAAACTTCCTTTATACTACCTTCATCGATCGGCTTTTAATTTTCCGACAGCTTCTCCACTGAAACTTCTCTATTTTCGAACGTTGGACTTTCTGATACTTGGGCAAGAACTCACGATCTCACTAACTTTTTTAGGCAAGAATTTATGACCTCTTTAGTAAGATCGATCTAAAAATAGGAGATAGATCTTTCAATATTTCCATAGTTGTCGATTTCTTTGGTAACATCCGACGAACTCCTTTTCTGGTGAGTTCCCACTACCGCTGCGTTAACCTTTTTCGGCGAACTCATTTTCCAGTGAGTTCCCACTTTCACTGCTTTAACCGGCGGACATTCTTGTTTTCTCTTTCATTCCGGCAGACTCAAGAAACCCTAATTTTCTTCTTTCTTCTCTCTTTCTCTCTCTCTTTCTTTCTTTTCCAGCGAGCTCCGGCGACCATCAGATTTGGCGAGACCCGATGATCCTCTACAGTTTTTGGCGGAACATCTTCCAGTTAGTGTGAATTTTTCAGCGAGAAACAGATATCGATAAGAAGCAGTTTTCAATGAAGTTTTTTGGTTACGTCTACGATTGGTATTTTTCAGCAGTATTCATCATTTTGTACCAGAACTCCAGGTGATATCTTCCAATTTTTTGTTAGCTCTTATTTTAACCAATTGTATCTTTAATTACTTTTATTTTTTGCTTGTTGTTATCTCTTAATTGTATCTTTTAGTTGTGTTGTTGTTTCTTTCTTGTTGTTTTGGCTTTTACAAAGATTCACCATAAATTTATATTTACCGTTCATCATTGTGTTGCCTTTCCTCATTTATTAGTGTTGATTTGTACTCTATTGTTTAATTAGTAGCCTTAGATTACCTAATTATTAGTTTTCTCTAGATTGTATCTTCTTGATCTTTGTAGCTTAGGGAGTTATTGGTTCTTAGTTTAGTGACGTCGGGATTTAATGGTAGACTAGGGTTATGTCATCTTTTGGGGTCGGAGGTAAAGGGTAGGGGTGGTAAGAGGGGCACGAGCTTATTTAAGTTAAGGGTAGGATCATGGAATATAGGATCACTGACAGGGAAATCCATAGAGCTAATGAAGTGTCTTTAGAGGAGACATTAATATAGCATTTGTTTAGGAGACCAAATGGGTAGGTAGTAAAGCTCAGGATATAGATGGGTTTAAGTTATGGTACTCAGGTGGTTCTAGGGATAAAAATAGTGTAGGTATCCTAGTAGACGAGGACCTTAGGGGGTGGTTGAAGTTAGGAGGTCTAATGGTAGGATGATGTCTATCAAAATTATGGTTAGTAGGCATGTTGTGAATGTAGTTAGTGCTACGTGCCTCAAGTAGGCTTGGATGAGGAAGCCAAAAAGCTCTTTAGGGAAGATTTGAATGAGATTATGAGAGCTATATTAGAGACAAAAAAAATTCATTAGGGGCGACTTTAATAGACATATCGAGACTACCAATAGTGGGTTTAAAGGTGTTCATGGAGGCTTTGATTTTGGGGAAAGGAATGGACGTGGGACGTCTCTCTTAGATTTTTCCAAAGCCTTTGAGTTAGTTATTGCTAACTCATGTTTCCCGAAGAGGGAAATCACTTCATTACCTTTCATAGTAAGGTAGCTAAGACTCAGATTGATTACTTCCTTCTCCAAAAAGGCGATAAAAGCCTTTGTAAGAATTGTAAGGTTATTTTGAGTGAAAATATTTTCACTCAATGTAGGCTTCTAGTGATGGATTTAGAGATTAAGAGGGAAAAGACAAAGAAGGTTTTTAATGCCCTGCCGAGGATTAGACAAGGAGACTTGACCCCTTCCCTTTTACGAGAGATGGAAGAAAAGCTGATTAGTTTAGAGGCTTGGAGTAGTGATGGAGATGTGAATAATATGTGGGACACTACTGCTAGATGCATTAGGAAAGTAGCTTCCGAGGTAGGGGTTTTGAGAGAAACCTTTGCTGGACGTCAAGGAGATTGATGGTGGAATGACAAAGTCCAAAGTAAAGTGAAAGCTTAGAAGATTGCTTATGTGAAGTGGTAGGAGCGTAGGAATGAGGATGAGAAGCGAAGGATTAAGTAGATTTATAAGAAAGCAAAGACAGAAGTGAAGGTGGCGATGACGAGTGCTATAAAAACAGCGTTTGAGCACCTATATGTGGAGATGAGTGATAAAGGTGGAGACAAGAGATTGTGTAGGCTCTCTAAAGAGAGAGAAAGGAAAGCTCACAACTTGGACCAAGTAAAGTGCATTAAAGATGAGGAGAGTGAGGTGTTGGTGGACGAGACTTTCATAAAGCTAAGGTGACAAGCTTACTTTCATAAACTCTTAAATGAAAAAGAAAATAGACGTATAGAGTTGGGTGAGTTGGCACACTCCAAAAGTATCGAGATTTTGATTATTGCAAGCGATTCAGAGATGAGGAGATTAGATATGCTATTAGTAGGACAAAGAGCGGGAAGGAAATCAGACCCAATGAGATTCCAGTAGATTTTTGGAAGAACATGGCCAAGGATGGCATAGAGTGGTTGACCAGACTGTTCAATACTATTATGAAGAATACCAAGATGCCCGATGAATGGAGGAGGAGTATAACGATTTCATTATACAAGAACAAGGGTGATATTCAAAACTGTGACAATTATAGGGGTATCATGTTGTTAAGCAACACTATGAAGGTCTGGCAGAGAGTGGTGAAGATAAGGATGAGAAAAGAAGTGTCTATTTCAGAGAATCAATTTGGATTCATGCCGAGGTGGTCAACTATTAAAGCAATTCATCTTATTCGGAGATAAAAGGAGAAATATAAGAAAATAAGGAAGGACCTTTATATGGTGTTCGTTGATCTAGAGAAGGCCTATGACAAAATTCTGAGGGATGTCGCATAGAGGTGCTTAAGGTGAAAGGTGTTCTGATAGTATATATTAATGTGATAAAAGACATATAAGACGGAGCCAAAACTCAGGTAAGAACTATGGGAGGAGACTCAGAGTATTTTCCTGTTGAGATGGGACTTCATCAAGGATCTGTGTTGAGCCCTTTTTTATTTGCCTTGGTGATGGATGAGCTGATGGTCTATTCAAGAGGAGGTTCTATGGTGTGTGTTATTTGAAGATGACATAGTACTAATTGATAAGACTCAGACTAAAGTTAATTATAGATTGGAGGTTTAGAGACACACTTTGGAATCCAAAGGGTTCAAATTGAGCAGGACCAAAACAGAATATTATAGTACAAATTCAGTATTACGAGGGACGAAGCAGAAATTGATGTGAGGCTTGCCACTCAACCTATTTGCAAGAGAGAAAATTTTAAATATCTTGAGTCCACCATTTGGAGTAGTGGCAATATCGATGATGATATGACACACTATATTAGAGCAGCATGGACGAAAGAGAGGCTGTCCTCTGAAGTATTGTGTGACAAGAAGATATCACCCATACTCAAAAGTATGCTTTAGAGGATGGTGCTTAGACCGCCTTTGCTATATGGGGTGGAGTGTTTGCCAAACAAAAACTTACATGTTCAGAATATGCAGGTCACCGACATGGGTATGGTGAGATGGATGTGTGGACATACTAGGAGTGATAAGATTAGGAATGAGATCATTCGGGAGAAGCAAGATATGGGCCCTGTGGCTGACAACATGAGGGAAGAGAGACTGTGATGGTTTGGACATGTGCATAGAAGGAATATTGATGCTCCTGTTAAGAGGTGCGAGAGGTTTGATTTAGAAGTTACACAGAGGGGTAGAGATAGACCAAAGAAGTATTGGGGGAGGTGATCAGCAAGACATGGTAAAACTTGATCTCACCAAGGACATGATCTTAGATAGGAAGGAGTGAAGGTCGCAAATTAGAATAGTAGGTTAATAGGTTAATAAGGTCAGGTTGATGTTTAGTCGTGGAGTATAATAGGATAGTAGGTGTAGTCGTGCCTTTATATCTTGTATTGTCATTATTCGTCTTATAAATGTTAATTTTATCATATTTGCATACTATCATGTGTTTTTCGTTATTAGTCACTCTTTATGCTTTCTTTTATGTTCTTTTCTATTTTTTTCATATCTAGTTTATTTTGTTTATGGGTTTTTAAGACGAGTGTTCCCAGAAAACAGCATCTCTACCTCTATGAGGTAGTGGTAAGGTCTGCCATCCCCAGACCCCACTTGTAGGATTCCACTAGGTATGTTATTATTTGCTCTTTTTGAAAATCAAAGGAAATATAGTTAATTATATTAAATGGGCCCCATATTTAAGAAAGTTATATGGAATAGGAGAAATTTCATATATATAAAAATAAATTTTATAAATATCATACTGTTTATTCATAATTTCCAATTATCCCGACTCTTTTAAAAATTACCAAAAATTTCAACCTTTTTTGTGTTGGTTGATACTTGAAATTAGCAATTGATACCTCAATATGAATTTAAATCTGTTATGTTAAAAAAAGAAAAAAAATCTGACAATTAAATCTGTTACATTAAATAAGGAAAAAAATCTAACAATTAAAAGGTGATTCCTTAATTAACGCTAAAACGTTCTAGTTGTTTAAATCAATCCCAAAAAATTTGTAATAGTTGGTTAGTTTAGAATTTGAAAAAAAGGATGAAATATCATCATCATTTTCATTGTTGAAATATCATAGCAGTAGTATTTTGTTGAAATGTCAATGTTGAATTCTTTTTTGAAGAAAATCGGGGTGAAGAAGAAATGTGATCAGTTTTACTACATCATTCTGGTAAATGACCGGCTTCTTGTTCTTTATTGTCTTGCTTCTTGCTATTTTTCTATTGCTTCACTATTTCTCTACGATGCTCTTCAACTAATTTGACATCCTTTGGCACAGACAATTGTGTCGCAAGTCGAGTGTCAGAAGATTATGCTCTTTTCTTGGAGGACCTTTGATTTGATAGACTATCATCATCAACTCGACTATTGCAAGAAGTATCCCTCAATGTCTTATCCGTAGTCTTCTCATTGCTACAATCATTTTTCAACACAGGAACTCCGAAGCATAATGTTTTTATAGCTTCAGCAACTATTTGAGTATCTAAACCAACATTTAGTAAGTCTAGAACATTATCTCCATGATACTTATTTTTAAAAATTTAATGAAGAAAAGATAGTGTTTGCTGAAAGCATTACGAGAATCAAACATAAATAAAGATTGTTGATTTGAGTATTTTGCTTCTCACAAACATTATTATAAGTTCAAGAATTATTTGTTGATACTTTGTAGGTTGTTCCTTCTTCTAATTCAACTTGATGAGATACTTGTTTGTTCATTCCATAACATAGTCTCATTCTAGTTTTAATTAAGGTATCATGTATTTAAGATGCAAAAATTTGATAATATAACGTTTGATTATCAATTAACAAACTCAACATGTCAAACAAAGGACAATTAGACTGTTTTAGATAGTGTATCAAGTATCTATATGCTAAAATTGTAGAAGTATCATATATGTAGTATTTACCTGTAACAAACTCAATATGCCATATAAAGGACAATTAACCTGTTTAAAATATTGTGTCAAGTATCTATAGATTAAAATAGAAGAAGTATCATTTATGTATTATTTACTTGTCTATAGGATAAAAGTATCAAAGAACCAACTTTTTAACTAAATTCAAGTATCAAATATTTTATTCTTTTGGATCTGAAAATCTTTTTTTAAAAAAATATTTAATATAAGAACAAACATTATAAGTTCTAAAAAAAACATATGGCAAAAATATACATTGAAATTTATAAGTTTACTGCAATACTAGCTCGAAAAGTATTAAGAAAATAGTTTGTCTGTTCAAAATATATAGGCAACACAGTTTGTCTTAACAAGCTAAGTATTAATTTCTAGAAATCATGATTGAATTTTAAAGGGACACAAATTAAGTGAGATCAATCAGTCTATCACTGTCCGGCATAAGATAGATTCACGTATCAAAAGTTTTACTGTTGACGATATTCAAAATTAAGTAGTTTCTAGGACAAGTTAGACATGAACTTTTCTGAAGATATAATGTACCAAGATCCAATTACCATACAGTGGACAAATAATCTATTTAAACAAAGTCTCAAGTATCTAAAAATGTAAATAAGGCAAAGTATCACTAACTTTTATACAGTTAAAAATACCTATACAAGATAATATTTCAAGTATCAAATAACTAAGTAAGTAACTGAATTTAAGTATCAGATAGCTAAGTTAATGTATTATCCAGATATCAATTTCTTCATATCTAAAATGACAAAGAATACAAATTGCCATTAAATATAAGGTTAAATAATTTAAGTACAAAGACATATAGAAAATAAATACATTTTGAATTTTATATGCTTACTACAATACCATATGGAAAGTACCAAAATAAAAACTTAGTTATTCAAGATAAAAAAAAAAATACAAGGCAAAACAGTTTGCCTTTATAGTCTTAGCAGTTATTTTTGGAAACATAATGAAAATTTACAGACACAAAACTTATGAAAGACCAACCATTCTATCATTGTCGGGCATAATGAAAATATCCCTAAACTTAGGTGGATCATCGTTTTCACTAACGTAACCTTCGCAAGTCTTGTCACTATCATATTTTCATAACAGTATGGCATATCTCCTCCGAAGATACTCAGCATCTAGTGAATGCGATGGGACTGAAATTCCGTCACTAATGTACTCAGCATAGGCAGTGACTAATGCCCTATAATCCTTGCAGTGACAGTATAAAAAAATAATGTGAGACAAACAAATATATTAAAAGACTATGAACTAATTGAATATACTTGATACTTGACATAATATACTTCAAGTATATAATTCATAATTGAATTTATGTATTTTTACTTGACTATACCCGATACTTGAAAGAATGTACTTGAGTTATATAATTGATACTTGAATTTATGTGCTTCATGTGAATACATGATACATAAAATTAGGTACTTCCTGAGATTACTTGATATTTGAATGTGTGTTCTTCAATAAATGCTTGATACTTGGTTAAAGAAAATCTTTTCTTTGAGTTGTCAGTACGTGTGTGTTAACAAAGATTCCATAAATTTGATACTTGAACAATTAGCAATCCCCAAAATGCCTCAAAATCTAGGTATAAAATCAACAGTTAGCTGAATGTGTATCAGTTCAACAAATTTTTAGTCAAATCAAATCATTAACGATGAATTCAGAAAAATAAATGAAAAGTATCAATTTACGTTTAACAACACATCTTTGATAAAGAAGGCGGGTGGTGACGGATTCAACTTTTTTCCTCCTTTTTGCATGTGATTTGGGGGCCAGAGATTTTGAATTTGAGCCTTTCTCCTTCATGACCTCAGTCTTGTCTAGCAAATCGTCTTCAATAGCATTGCCTTGAGGATTGTTGGTAGCTTCGACTGTTGGGTCTACATACGTTGGGTGAGAGTTATCATTATCGCAAACTTCGTGTGTAAGACCAAGGCTAAATGTTACTTGAGCATCCATGAGGTACTAGAGAAAAAAAAAAGAGTGAAATGTTCAAACAATGAAGGGTGAAGAAGACAAATTCTTCCAAAAATGAAAAAGTACCCAAAAAATTATTCAAAGTTGAATTTGCAATTAATTGTAATGAATTGTTAATTGATAATCAGTGGTTGACACTAATTAGATAACTATTGCTAGAAAATAGGCGTAAGATTAGCAAAAGAACCATGAGTTTGGAAAAAATATTTTACTTGATTCTAAGTATCCGAAGTTAAGAGAGAGAATAGAAAAAATGAGATTTTTGTAATTTTTTAATATGATAGGGAATTTTAGAGATTTGAATAATATATTTTGTGTAAATCTATAATTTTTCCTAAAAAAATTATAAGAAAAGTAGTTCATCCTTTTTTTTCTTTATAAAAAACAGCCCAAGAAGGTCATGGGCTCAAGCAATACAGCTCAAATAAGCCTATGGCCATTAGGTCCTTTTTGCTAAAATCAACCAAGGTCGAAAAGTTTTCTCTTTTTGCTTTTTCATATATATTTTTTTAAAATGTTCTTTTTAATTATTTTATTTTAATTTTGCTGAGATTTTTTATATAAAAAATAAAAATTTTCTTTTTCTTAAAAAAAATTTCATGTATATTTTGGACACCATTATTTTTTATTAAAAATATTTATTTTACTTTTATTTTGTTGTGGCTTTTTATATCTATAAAAATTCTTTTTTCAAAAAAAAAAATCATATATAGATATTGTATAAATATGTTTAAACGTATATCAATATTGTATAGATAGTTATGTAATATATCGATATTATATAAATTATGTATAAGCATGTATCATATTATATAAATAGTATATAAATGTGTATCAATATTGTATAAATTGTATACAAACATGTGTCAATATTATATAAATAGGTATGTCATTATCAACATTATATAAATGGTGCATAATTTTGTATCAATCTTGTATAACTAATTATGTAACATATTGATTGATATCTATATCTATTTGACTATCACGCATTTTTACCTTAATAAAAAAATAAACAAGAAATAATAAACTGATATAAATATTTATTTATTTATTTATTTGACAAAAGAAGTAAAACGATTAGAATGGAAAAAAGCTTTTAAAAAAAACAATCAAAACATTTAAATATTGAATTTCTTTATGTTAAAAAAAATCAAAAAGAAAAAAAAAAGGCCAAATGGCCAAAATAAAAACTAACGTGAACTCACGCCACAACCCCAAAAAAACAACAAAAAGTTAAGCAAGAAGAAGAAGAACAACTACTATTTCCAACAATCAAGAAAAAAAAAGGATGCGAAAATGATGCCATGACCCAAATAGCCAAAATGGCTACGTGTGATATATTAATGGCCGAAAGGCATTTTAAATAAAAAATAATAATTTTTTGTATAAATAATTTTTTGTATAAATAATTTTTTTCGATGATTTATGGGTGTAATTATTCACTTGGAATATTTGTATTTGTAATAAGTCCAATAGATGCAATAAGTTGAGACACAACTACTCTACTCCTTAAACTAACCAATTGGATTACTTTCAATGAAATTACAAAAGCAGCCTCTTTAGGACTTTCTGACGCCCATACACGGAAAGCTCCTCACATTTACTCTTATATACAAGAGATATTGTTACATTTATTTTCTTATTTCATAAGTAAATTCTTTCTTCTTTTTTTTCAAACTAGTCTTGTTGCTTTACGTGTGATCAAAACATATACCTCGTTTGATAGCAAATATTATAGGAAAAATTTTAATTTAATTATGAACTTATAAAAAAAAAATAATTCACTAATTTTGATAAATTATTTATTAATAAAACGTCTTATCTATAGAGATTCTATCATCAATTCGAACCCATGGTAAAATAGAATTTCTCTTAGCGACTATATAATAGTTTCTTGATTTATAAGGAAGAAATATAAGTCTATTAAATAAGAAATATTTAGGAGTCTCCATGGCTAAGTCCTTAATTATCACTTCTTTTTGTTAATTGAAAAAAATGACTTGTTTTTTAAAAATTAGTTAAATACTTAATTAATTCAAGACAAATCAATTTTTCAAAAAAGACTAAAGTCGCCACTTAATTTTTAAGAGAAATTAAGAAAACTAACTTAAATTTTAAAGATGAACAGAAAAGTTCTAAAATTTTAGAGAAAATGGGTAAGAGGCCCAATTTCCACTTTAAGAAGAAATTAATCACTTTAAGTGATCGCTAACTTGCGGTTGACCAACAATTAAGACATCTTGACTAACTTTGGAAAATATTGATTCTAGAAAAATGAAACTTGAATAGAAAATCTAAGTTAGAAAAAGTTATTCGAACACTTTTAAAGAGCTTCCACATGACCAAAATATCGGTAAAATGATTAACTAAAACAAATCACGATATCATAAAATAGCACAAATAGCTAACTTGTGGACTTTTAATTAGATTAAGACTAAAACAACATAATAATGTTAGAGTTAGAGTAAAACAAATAAATATCACAAATGAATGTAATAGACATGAAACATAAAATAAAGTAAAGATTGAATTTGACAGGCCCAATCCTCCACCTGTCAAACATTAAAAAAAAAAAAAAGGAGATTGGGTCTGCCTGGCCCTTATATTCTGCCCCCCAAAAAACCTGTTGCTGCTGAAGATTGGGCTTTTTTAGCCTCATTTTCGTTGTATATTATGACTATATATACAGTGTATATCAGTCTCTTTGATCCTCAAAATTCAGTGACCAGCCTTCCTCAAGTTGTCCCCTGCCATTTCCAGAAGGCGATCCAAAATGATGTTTGGACCTCCATAGTCGAAAGAAGATACAAATGAAGGAGATGAGCCCATTTGGGACTCCAAGGCAGTTTCACATGCACAGAACAAGCAAAAATACATAAGTAAAGATTCCAAATGCTCAATGCAAAGATATGTTAATAAAGAGGTATGTATATGCAACACTGTTTGATATAAAAGAAGGAAGAAGAAGTCAATTAGCGTGTCTAGGAATGACACAATGGCTAAAGGATGGTATGATCACTTTAACTAATGGATCAAATTTTGGGGAAGATGTCATTGACTTAAAGAAACAAAAAAGAAGATTTGTCAAATATTCCAAACACAACCCGATTATATGACATGATAAGCTTAAACATAATAGAGAAAATATGATATTCATGTGACAACAAAGTGACATAACAAGGGATAAAATCAAGCACAATGTTAAACCCAAACTTTGAGCAAGTCACATGCTTGCTAAAATAGAAAATTAACAGATGCAAATAAATATGAGAGAAGTGAGGTTAAGCATGAGAAGCAATGAGATAACTTAAACATAATTGATCTTCTGAAGCACATTCAACACAGGTATGACAACATACATTCGACTAAGGAAGCTTGACTTCTCAAATTTATCTAACGTGAAATGAAACTCCAGGAAGAGAAGGAAGTAGACAAGCTCAAGCGATCTGATTTAATAGAAAACCTGCATAAAATATGGACTCAAAACGGGGACACAATCAAGAATATAGGTTGAAATGAAGTAAAACCATGATTAATTTCGCATTGAAAACAGGTATGTTAGCCATGAAAACTCTAGACTGAGGAGGAAGAAAGTTAAAACGACATTCATAATCAAAAACTGAACAGGTAGATTCAGGAACAGATACGAACCAGTGATTACTAATACCATAACCTCAAGTATTATTTAAGCAAATTCAAGTTCATATAACTTAAGACAGATGCTAAAACGAACTAATTTTGACGAATATAAAGTAATAACTTCATGACTACGGTGAATCGACACTTATTCCAAGCTAAATATATTGACAAGAATGGATACTCAACATGGTAAGGTAGCAAGACCAAGTTCATTTTGATTCAAGAACCACGCAACAACAAAAGTAGAACTCAAAAAGAAACTACACATGCCAAACAAACAGGAAAAAACCAAGTGAAGGTGAAATGACTAAATAGATGAACAGACAACAACATTGGACGATCTGAAACAGTAAAATAAAGGAAAAAATGGTTCACCTTTCTAAATGCAGTGACCTGAGACGACGACGAACCTAAAAGAAAGATTCCACCACCTAAAAACAAAATCCCATTTTGAACTTTGAAGCTTCCAGCTTCAAGGACCCTTCAAGATCGAAGCAACTTCTCGAAAATCTTGGACTACCTTTACGGAAACTTTGTATTTTTTTTAAGGTGATGAACCGGCTCCCTCCCCCTTCAATAGTGGAGAAAAGGGGAATTTATGAAGAATTGATTAGGGTGAAAATGGGGGGAATTAACGGACGAAATTAGGCGACTTGAATTTCAAAATTCGAATTTCGAACATTGACGAGACGTTGGTATTGGAATTAACTAACAGATTAATTAGTTAATAGCTAGTTAATTAGTTTCTTAGTTAGTTAAGAATTGGTTAATTAGTTGATGAATTGGTTGTGGTGCTGAGTGCACACACATGATAAGTAGTATAGGGATTACATGTAAATATATATACTTGTTTTCACATTTCTTTACAAGGCAATATACAAAAAAATCATCTCCCCCATTCTTCTTCCTTTACTTCATTCTGCTTCCTCTCAGTCTCTTAACCATTAACATGGTATCAGATCATCTCTGATCTGAGAAGATCAGATTCACCGAATTGGTTCGAAGCTTTACCATAGTTTGAAGAATTTGTAGATGGCAGATGCGAATTCCTCTTCAACTGAAGCATCGACCGATACACTTGACGTAGTGGAGAAGAACAGAAATCACCCTCTGTATCTTCATCCATATGATACTCCTGGGAGTATATTGACTTCAATTAAGCTCACTGGAGCTGAAAATTACTCGCTATGGAGTAGATCGATGATGAACACACTCCGAGCTAAGAGCAAATTGGGATTTGTTCTCGAACATGCAGAAAATCTCACTATAAACCTAAATTGGAAGAGCAATGGGAGAAATGCAATGCATTATGCTTACATGGATCATGAACACAGTGTCCAAGGAGTTGCTAAGTGAAATTGTTTATGCTTCAGATGTGGCTATGGTGTGGGATGATCTGAGTGAGAAATTTGATAAGGTTGATGGATCTAGGAGCTATCAACTTCATCGAGAAATTTGCACACTAAGTCAAGGTAATATGATAGTTTCAGGTTACTTCACTAAAATGAGACTCTTGTGGGATGAATTTGATGCTTTGGTGCCTCCACCTGCTTGCAATTGTGACAAATCTAGAATATGTGTTGATCACATTCAATACCTGTGACTGTTTGCCTTTTTAATGGGATTGAATGAGGTGTATAATCATGCTCATAGTCAAATTCTTATGATGAATCCTTTGCCTAATGTGAGTAGAGCTTATGCCATGATAATTTCTTATGAGAGTCAGCGTGTGACTGCTGGATCCAAAGTAAGTGGAGAGGTGAACGATTCTATGGCACTGTATACTGGAAAGGTAAACTATCATACAGAAAAAAGTAATAACACAGGCAATCCCAATATGCATAAGCAAAAAAGGAATTGGAACTTGTTATGTGATCATTGCAGGATGAATGGACACACTAGGGACATTTGCTATAAGCTTGTTGGCTATCCAAATGACTGGAAGTTCAAGAAGAAACCTAGACCAGCATCAATTGATATGATGCAGAATAACAGAATACAGAGAATGCATGATGCAGTGAATCATGTGGCTACTCCAAAAAATATGATGATGGAATTGGGGGATGAATTTGCTCCTGTTGCTCCTATGTTGAAGAAAAAGAACATTGAGTCCACACAGCCTGTCTTCACTCCAAGACAGTATAACAAGATCTTACACGTGTTGGAAAAGGAAGAAGCAAGTTCAAGCAAGGAACTAGATAACATGGCAAACATGGCAGGTATGATTACCGTATCCAATGCTTTGTGTATAGATAATGATAGTTCACAGATCAAGGTTGATAAAGGAAAGGGAAACTAGATAGTTGA
The DNA here is from genome assembly GCA_011800125.2 of Solanum clarkiae. Classification (NCBI taxonomy): domain Eukaryota; kingdom Viridiplantae; phylum Streptophyta; class Magnoliopsida; order Solanales; family Solanaceae; genus Solanum; species Solanum clarkiae. Next base: position 749 of record JAABOM020127167.1, on the reverse strand, counting down.
CTCAGGTGCAACTTGTCATATGACATACAAACTGAATAGTCTTTGTAATGCATCCCATTGTGTCAATAAAGTGGTGCATTTACCCAATGGTGAAACTGCACAAGTATCACATGCTGGTTGTTACAGCACAGGTGATGGCAGTGTATTAGAAAAAGTATTGGTGGTTCTTGCATTGAAGCATAATTTGATTTCAGTGTCTAAATTGACAAGGCAATTAAATTGCTCAGTTAATTTTTTCCCTGAGTTCTTTGTGCTTCAGAACCTCTCCAATGGAAAGGTGAAGGGGATTGGTAAAGAAATTGATGGATTATACTACCTTCTTGCTGCAAACAATGTGAGGAGAGCAAAAGGAATCAAACAGTGCTGATGACACAGGATTCTTGCACAGATAAGTTGTTGTGGCACAATAGGTTAGACCGTCCTTCTATCCAAGTGCTACAACATCTGTTCATAGATAGCAGTTTCAGTAATGATTGTAATAAGTGTTTTGTCTGTCCACTTGCAAAACAAACTAGATTGCCCTTTCACTTGAGTGTATCTAGAGAACTAGCTATTTTTAATTTGCTTCATCTTGATGTATGGGGACCTTACAAGATTGCTACTCACAATGGTTTTAGATCTTTGTTAACCATAGTTGATGATCACTCAAGAATGTGTTGGTTGTTTCTATTGAAATTGAAAAGTGATGTGTTTTCAGTATTGAAATCCTTTTTAACATTGGTGAAGACTCAGTTTGGTATGAATGTTAA
>JAABOM020127146.1:0-21644 GCA_011800125.2 Solanum clarkiae | reverse complement strand
TTTTTTTTTAAAGAAAAATATTTTGGATGTATGTGTGAATTTTTGGGTGTTGATGTATTATTATATTATTTTGACTGTCCAATTATCACTAAATTATTTTGCTTCTATTTACATAGAAAAAATTTCTCTTTCTTCCGTATCGCATCCTTTCTCTCTCTTCAATTGTATGCATTTTTATTTCTCCTATTGTTTGGGAAAAGATTTCTCTCTCTTTTTTGAATTTTCTTGCTTTTTCTAAAAAACAAAATTCTGGTATTGTTTTTACAAAGATTTTTTCTTCTCTATCTTCTTTAATTCCGTTTTAATTAACTTGAACAAATCTCTTTTCATTTCTCCCTCTTCATTTTAATATATTTATTTTAGTTATAAAAAAAGAAAGTTAATATTGGTGACCACTTTTAACCATAAGCAATAACTTATACCAAAATATAATCAAATTGCATACCTATTATAAACCATAAGACTTAAAATATTATTTTATAATTTTAATTTTGAAGTTGACTATATTAAATAGTGTATATTGTGGGTTAAGTTTCATCTACAATTATTTTTAAACACTAACTAATTTGCACTAAAAAATATTTTGTGTAATTTTATTTGTATGGCAGTATTTTTTTTAATTTTTTTTGGTGTATGTGCTAATTTGTTTAGGGATTGATAACTATTATATTATCTTTTGACTTTCCAACTTGTAACACCCCACACGCTACTCATAGGATCCAAAATTATTCGTCATAAGTATATAAGCTTGAATGTAGTGACGCTTTACATATACCTATATTTTAAGACTCATTCATATATGTGTAAGCATATTAGAAGTGGATTAGGTTCATAAGAGATCTCTTGTACTTCGTCAAGTTCAAAACTTTTCTATCGATTAAGTTTTTCACATTAGATTATAAAAAGGTCAAATTTAAATGACCATAACTTTCAGCACACAAGGAATTAGGTGGCCTATGACCTACCAAATTAAAGATCTTTGAATTATCTTTCCAATGCCGACAATTTTGCCTCATTTAGAGTTTGGAGTAAAAGGTTATGACCGTTTTACTACGGACTATTCGTCTAGAGTTGTTTCTTTGATCCTGACTTACGCGTCATGGATTGAAATACGACCTATACTGTCAACTCGTGAAATGACTCCTACAAGTCCAATTTTGGGTCCCAAACTCTATGGACCCAATTACAGGTCGTAAAAGCTTCTAAGGGTCATATTTTTTAATTGTAGAATGAGTTTAATGACCCCAAAATCCACTTTAGTTTCCACGAATGGATTTTATGATTTGTATAAGCTTCCACGGGTCGTAGATAGTCCCGTACGACTTAGATAGTGTTTTTAAAGAAGGATATTTTCGTCCTTCTCACCCTTTCATCCTAAACTTGTAAGATTTTAACCTAATTAAATCCCTAAACATGATTCTTCAATATCAATACACCCAAAACATTCTCCAAACTTAGAATGCAGTTTCAAGAGTAGAAAAACTAGGGCTTTCAAGCACCTCCTTCAAAGTTCTTAAGAATCTAATTCTTCTAAGTATGTAACGCCCTCCAAAAGTTATCCTATATTTGTTTTAGTATCTTTAACTATTAGTTTCTACTCAAGATCAAGTTTGTGAATTGAGATTAAGATTCCTCCGTTGCTAGTTATAATTTCATTGAAATACTTATTCATGTACTTTTTTGATAAAAGTCATGGTCTTTATTGATTTCATTACTGAATTAAGCTATTAAGACAAGATTAAGTTGTTATTGTTGCATTGGTAAGAACCACATATAGTTCATGAAAAGCTATTATGTGCACAGTACTGAATTGAGTTCAAGAAGTATTTAAGGCTCCTGTAACTACAAGATAGCTAAGTAATAAAATTATGTTATTGAAACACTTTGCATTGATAAAACTTTCAACCAAAGAAAAGAGACAAGTTGAGAAAAGTTTAGAAAAGCTAGAGTTGGCTAACACCCAAAAGATTGAAAAAGTATTTTTTAGTAATTTTAGCCTTAAAGTTACGAGCGTCATAAAAGTTATTTTGGAAGTAGTATTGAGCATCGATACGAGTGGGAATAATAATAACTTGAACTCCTAAACTACATAATTGACATATGATAGGATTGTACCAAGAGTAAAGCTCCTCATTTGCTACTAAGATGACCAGTTTTGGGATGGATCCACTCCCTTAGTTTTCGTCTCCTACCCTGGAAAAGTATGGGATGGCTCTGGAAGTGTGGGCAAGACGTTATATCATCATGAGGCTCATAGTGATGGTTTGTCAGTTAGAGAAACTCCCTAAGCTAAAGTAAATATTATTTTTAGATACAAATTGAGTTACATTTACGTATGCATTAAATCATGTGTATTACTTATATTGCATTGATGATTTCACTGAGTCACTTTCTAAGTTAAGTTGTTCAATTAAGCATCCTATCCTAAATTTTGTTTTGGCTATTTTACATAATGTACATTTCATGTACTGATGCCCATTGGCGCTACATCATTTTGTGATGTAGATTCAGGCACCTATGATAATAGGCATTCAATAAGACAGCTTTCCAATGGCAGTTAGTGAGACCTTCTCATTCTTAGAGGACTCCAATCAGTTAGTTTGATTTATTTATTTTATAGTCAAGTAGTTGTGGGTCTTGTTATAACACCTATTCTTAGTTTAGTATATGATTTTTTCGATTCTCCTTTGAGAAAAAGAGGATATTTGATTGGGTGGGTTCAAAGAAAAATAAGAATTTTTTGTTTTTTCCAATGGCAACAAAATGCTTTCACCGTTTGTGGGATTTTCAGTTACAATCTGGGTTCCAGCGAAACCAGTATAGGACGCCCCATAACTCTTCCTCAACCAGGCTTGGGCCAATCAAGAATCCCCAAGGAATTCCAGGCGTTCATTTCAATATCTCTAAACGGTGACAATTGATCACTGTATTTGATTGAATAAGTAAAAAACATGTTGATTATATCAATTTTGGTTCAAGTTTTTTCCTTTTATTATAATGGATAGATCTCTTTACTTGTATGACTTAGAAAGGATATCTGAGATTTTTTGTCTATATGAGTTTTATCGTTTGCTTTATATGATTATTAATTAAATGTAAAATTATTTTATGTATCATCATGGACAGAGTTAGTGAGTTAGTTTATTCTATTCATTCAAATATTTAAAGCATTTATTAGTATTTGTATTAAAATATTTTTTTTTTGAATTTCATATACAATATAGTTGATATTCTTTGAGTTTTATTAGATGTTTTGAAGAACCAGCTTCTAAAGTTCCACATACATGTTAAGTCTTTAGTTGAGTAAGTCAGCCAGGCCAAGGGTAGGCTTGGGGCCAACAATGGTTTCTGAGTGTCGGCCACATCCAGGGTATAGGCTTGGATGTAATACTCAATAAAATTAACAAAATACCCCTTGAAGAGAGATATGCACATAACACATCTTCCCAAGCTCCGATGGCAAATTTGAGGCTGGACATGTGATCAACATAAAAAATTGCATGGAAAAGTAGTCTTACTTGATTTTTAAAGAAATTAAATCAAAAGATAATTTTTCAGTGCGAAAATGTATTCCAGGAAGAGTACACAACATGTTCGGGCTTGTCATGGATTCACACCTACATGTGATCCCAATATTTTTTTACGAGATTGGAAAACTCGATCAGAAAATTTCAGCAAAAAACCCCTCAAAGAAACCCAGTCCCATGACGTGGACTAGGACTAGCCAAGGCGAACTTTTTCAGTTTCTTTGAGGGGCATTTTGGACCTTTTCCAACCCCTCATAAACTTAAAACATGATATAAATGGGTCGTTTTGAGTGTAAAAAGTATTTTAATAATCATTCCTAAGTCTTTTCTAAGTTCTAACAAAGACCAAGGCTAAAGAGAAGAGAAGAGGAACGAGAATTCAAGATATTGAAGAGAGTTCTTAGGAGGTTGATTGAAAAAGTTTCATACCAGGTATGTAAGACTAAACTAAAGCATGAAATTGCTCTTCCATGTGCCCCATTAATGGTAATAGAGGAGTTAAGAGTATAATGAGTCTATATATACATTTCTTGAATATTTTCTTGTAAATTATATATATATATATATATATATATATATTACATGTATTTTTGTGTGTTGATGATCATCATAAACTTGACTTACTGATTAAATATTTTTACATGAGTTATTTTCACAAGCCCTATATGTTACTTCATAAAAGATTGCATGAATGAATCTAGGGATTGAGTCTAGAGACTTAATTTGAGAATGTTGATTATGATGGTGACGTGAGCATGATGATGAGTTGATAGAGCTTGATGGTCCTATGAGTATGCATAATTGAATTCTAGAAATTTTTCTAACTGACTTCCTCTTAATGATTGATCTGAGTTCTTGAGTTATTAAATGAGAACTGAGTTGATGAGATGATTGAGATGATAGGCCCAAAAGCCTAATTGAATTGAGTTAATGAGATGATAAGAGTCTCTATGAGACTAATTGAGATGATGAGAGCCTCTATGAGGCTAATTGAGATGACTGATTGAGATGAAGAGTCTCATGAGCATTGAGTCTTTGGAGGAGTATCGAGCACATAAATGAGCAAGAGTAAATCCAACTCGCACTCATTTACTACATTGCAAAGCATATATAAGGATAGAACTATTACATTGTGGTTCCCTCTTGAGTTAAAGTCCCTGAAAGTAATAGAGGACTTGAAGAAGCTATATCACTAGTGGATCCGATTTGTTCATTACCTAGAAAGTATGGAACGGCTGTAGCAACATCAGCGTGATTGTTGTACAATCAATGGCTTATAAGTGATTGTTGTCGGATAAGAGAAACTCCCAGATAGGTCTTACACTAGTGGTACTCTGAGTTTGGGATGATTGATGAGATTTGATTGGTATTGATGGGTCATTTGTCTACTCTATATTCTTTCTTTGGATAGACATTTGACATTCTGAGTGAGTATCTTCTGAGTTGATGTTATTTCTATATTTTTCTACCTATATTTGTTTCATTTAGCCATTTTACATACTCGTACATTTCACGTACTGACATCTATTTAGAATGCATCATTTTATGGTGCAGAGACAAGTACTATTTCGTGACCCAAGCCTAGGTCCTACATGTGACATGGCGAATGGGAAGCTCGAAGGCAACCCAAACAAGCCTCTTAGCATATCGTTTGCACATCCTTGGTTTCACAAAAATAGTAAAAGATAAATAAGCATATAACAAATAATTTCTAAGGGGAGATGGGCTTTGGACTCACATTATGGGGATGTTATCGGGAAGAGGATAAATATGAATCACATTGCAAATAAGTTTAACGGGTAAGTATGACTCATGCTATGGGGGCATTTAGGGACTTGGGACTTGTATCACTTTCCACCATACTTGATAGCATCAAATAGCATCATATAATAGATAGGGTCTAAGGGATAAGTCTCCATAAAATTTCAACTCCAAATTATAGGTACATAGCATAGTATCCAACAACACCTCAAGGCTAACCCTCAAACTTTAAAGTAAATTAGAATAAAGCCTTAACATAAGTAAGATAGAACCGGATATTGTCCCCGAACTAGAGGACTTACCACAAGAAAAATCTTCATAAATCCAAGATATCCACATGGAGTATATCGAGGAGAACTAGTCCCTACATGGTAAAATCATGTAGGCATAAAAGTATGCGTCAGTACTTGAATATACTGGTATATAGGTATACAATGCATGACATGGAAATAAATAATGAAATAATCCATACTAAGTCTTGTGATAAAAATGATACATTTACAAAGGCATTAATAAGCCGTAATCAAGCTAATATTATTTAAATATAAAGGACAACTTTAGAAAGAACATAGTAGGATACATATATAAGCATAGTCGCGAATAACCAAATTAATAAACTTGAAATATACGTGTGGGTGATTATTTAGACATTTTACTCTCATCATAGAACATGGAATAATGCACATCAGAGATAAAGAACTTACCCTTACTTGAATGCATGATAGGTCAGATAAACTTAAATTAGTAAGAAATACACAATGTCCTACATTATTAAAGTATTAATATTCTTGGGTGAACAATACATCAGTTTACATAAAGACTATTTTATTGTGCAAGGAACATTAGCAATCATAATGGAGACCACCTTGCACACTTATAGACATTATCATATACCTTTAGGAGAAATACCATTTGAACTTGTGAAACAATGAATCATAAGAACTTTAAATCACCTTTGGACATAATATAAAGGAACCATAATAATTTATGATAAGAGGACCTATTGGGAACATGAGGAGAACTTAAACATATGTGATAAAATCATTTGAGTTCGTTAAACGATGAGTTATATAAATTTGATACACCATCAAAAGTAGTAAACATATTTGGACATAATAAGAAGGGCCATCATAAATCATCATAAAAGAATATCATGGGGACATAAGGAGAACATGTGCATATATAAGAAAATCGTAGATCAAGAGTACTGACATATATCATAAAGCTTTGGGGAGTTCATAATGGATAGTGAGAGAGACCATAACCAACATAAACTATGTGAGCTAATCTATGGAGTCCCGATGTTTCCCCTACACTAGAATAAAGGGGGAAGTCACTTGCCAAGGTGAACCTCCTAGTGCCTAAGTGGATCTACTAAACATCATGTGAATTGGGTACTCGCCTCTAGTTCTTGGACTCGAATACTCGCCTAAAGCTTTCATATTTAGGGTACTCATCTCTTAGAGATTGGGTAATAGCCTCTAAACCTTTTACCTATGGTGTCACATAGTATTAGGACTTGGGTAATTGCCTCTAGTCTACTCGGTGCTAGGTAATCTCTCACAAGAGTAAGAAAATCATAGGTTATGGAATCATATCATAAAATCATTACAAGTCATGTGGGAGGGCTACTTTTCCAATCCCCTACAATTTGATATCATAAAGTCAAAGTCATAAGATAGCAATTAAATGGCTCCCAATAGTTACTTGCACAGTAAAGCTTCCCGGTTCTTTCAGTTTTGCTGGCAAGTGTGATCTGTTGAGAATCTTAGAGCTTTAGGCCTCTGTCAGTACCACAGTGTCATACTCTGCCCACTTTGTCTTGTTGGCAACAATGTCCTTGACATATTTAGCATATTTCGGGATCCCCTACAAAATATCAATCAAAGGTAAGTTAATCTGTACCAGTTTCAACAGCCCGATGAATTTCTAAAACAGTCATCCTCCTTCTTCTTCTTGAGCTTCTGTGGGAATAGAGGAGGAGGTTTCAGTAAAGGGGTGGCCTCATCAGTAGTTGGGCTGGGAGTGCCAGCCTCATTTTCCTCTATAGCATTTTGCCCCTCCCCATTATTCTTCTTGGGGATCAGTTCTATTAAAGGCCTTTCACTCCTTGTGCTGACTGCATTCACTTGTTCTTGGTTGGGATTAGTGTTGCCTGGAAAGCCCCATTGAGGCCTAAAATTTATTGAAATGGCCAACTGTCCCAACTACTTCTCTAAATTCTACAGATCCTACTTGTTCCTCTGAATTTGCTTTTCTTTCCTGTCCTGATTGGCCAAGATCTGCCTCAACACCTCACTATCAATCATGGTGTTCGGATTAGCCTTTCTTGCATGCTGCTAAGCTGGCTGATTCTGATATGCATTTCCACCCTGTGGTGATTACTGCAGTTGCCCAAGATTTCGCTGATTGCCACCCCATGAGAAATTTGGGTGGTTTCTCCAATTTGGGTTATAAGTATTCCCGAATCCTTGATAACCTTCTCTGTTAACATTACGCATAAAGTTAACTGCCTTAGGATTAGATCCGTAAGATTTTGCCATGTGATCTCATCTCCTAAATACATCATACCAACCCGGTTGTTGCTGTTGTACCATATTAACAAGGGTTTATTGTTGACTTGCTACCAATAGAACTTGTTGCTTTAGAACCAACGCCAAACTATTGAAGTTCGTGGTCATTATGTTCTGCATTGATGACATTTGGGCTTGCAGGCTGGTTATTACATCAATTTCCAAGACCCCATCCTACTTTTGCACTGGTGATCTACTGGATCCTTTATTCCATTCCAGGTTACCCTAAGCAATTTTGTTTAAAATAGCGTATAATTCATCTTACGTCTTCTCTAACGCTTGACCCCCTGCAGCTGAATCAAGAAGAATCTCGGTAGTGTGTTCCAACCCTTCAATGAAAGTATGGACCAATACCTCATTAGCTTGGCAATGGTGTGGGAAATTTATCAATAGAGTTTTGAACCTGTCCCACGCCTAACATAGATTCTCTCCAACCCCTCTGCTTAAAGCTCAAGATCTCAGTTCTTAACTTAGCTATCTTGCCCGATAAGAAAAATCTGGTGAGAAACTTTCAGGCCAAATCATCCTAGGATGCTATGGAGTTCTATGGCTCAATTTGGAACCACCTCCGAGCTTTCCCCAACAGTGAAAACGGGAACAATGTCATCCTCATATAGTCATGATTCACCCCCGTGGGAATGAATGTATCAACAATCTCAAGAAAATTCTGAAGATGGACTGAGGATCTTCATGAGGGAGCCCAGTGAACTGCCCAGTAGAGTGTAGCAACTAGACCATGTTCTGATTGAGCTCCCACCGGCCACTATGCTCAGGCTTGACAAAATAGCTAGTGACATTTGTAGTTCTTGAGATTTCTATGTCCTTTACTGGCCTCAGTGCTGGTGGTGCATCAACAGTCAGAGCTACTGGTGCGGGTGGAGGGTTGTTTGCCATGTTCTCTACAACATGATCAACCTCCACCTTGCTATCCTATTGATCCGCCAGCTCAACCAATTCAATTGGTAGTGTTTCAAACAAAACTCCTACTCTCCTTTTTGATTGACGAAAAGAAGAGTATTGATCTTCCAGCTTAGAGCTGGCTTTCCTTCACACAAACACTGCTAAGATCAAATGTAACGATCACCACAAAACAAGATAACTTCGATAATCAACAAATTCATTTCAAATACCTGGAAATGGCGCCAAACACTTGTCGCTCTCCAGCACAGCAAGTGCACGAAGTCTCATAACTAATATATTGGCCCTAATTAAAGAGATGGATTGTCGAACCCAAGGGATATGAATGTATCTAGTAGCTTCTCTCGGTTATCACATTCGTTGTGTTTTAGTGAAAAGAGTTTTAGTTGTAGCAAAAATAAATTACAAAAGAAATAACTTTCTAGTAAACTAAGATGACTTTCACACAAAATATCAATTAGAGATGCAATTCCAGGGTTGTAACCTTTTTGACTCTGTCTCGTCCTAACAATATCTATCTATGTCTGGTTTCTAGATTATTGATTCACGGGGTATAATTTACCTGAACAGGGTTGCACGCCTCTTTTGGCCTACCGTTACTGACTGCCCAACTACATCGTTGAGTAGGGATAGATAGACCAATAAAAATGCATTAAAGCTATCATCCCGTATATGAACCATGCAAGGTGTAAGGGTAGGTGTCACAGGTCTCCTTTACACGAATCAACCTAGTTTCCTAGTATTAAACAAACTCCCTGTGCTATTGTGTTCTATCCACTCCAACATCTCTTGAATCTAGAGTGAACGACAAATTTACTCCCTAGTTGGCCAAACTCTAAAGTATAGATATAAATAACATAAGAATGATAAAAAAAACCATTCATAGGTGTTAAAAGTTAAGAACTACACATAGTCTATGGCTACAAACCTAAAAGATGGATACTTGGCCACTCATGGACGTGTAATGCATCATGAATGAAGTGGAAAACATCCAAAACCAATATCTAAAGATTAAACTAACCAAAGTATGGTGGAAAAGAGTTCTCCGTCACCTCTACAGTAGTCCTTGCATAAAAACCAATATAAAACCTAAAGTCTAAGATAGAGAAATAATAAAGATTCAGTAATTCGATTTTTTCGCATCGGGTCCTCAGGTCCGCGATGTGGACCCCTTATTTTTCAGTATTTTTTCTTAAATTACTGACTGGACATTTCTACACACTTTTATGTAGGTCCGCAATGACCTTGCACCTTCTTGAGTTTCGCAACTATTTTTGTATTTTTCAGCTTCTGCAACCTTGCTCCCAAGTTTGCCATGTGGACTTTTGGTCTTTTGGCTGCTTCTACTGACTTTTATCTTCCAAGTTCCAGGTTGTGTTCTTTCATCGAGTCCGAGTTTAACTCCTAACTTTCCAATCAAAGCAAAATCCTGCAAAATAAAAACACAACCAACAGGCGCACTCGGCCCTCTAGCAAAATAAGAGAAAACTACACTCAAACACTTAGACCCTATTAATTTATCCTCCAAACTCACTATATTTACGGGCATTATTGGCTAATTAGGCGTATAACTATGCTGAAGATCAACTCACGACAAGAAAAATCTTCATAAATCCAAGCTAGACATATGGAGGATATCGAGGAGCACCGGTCCCTACATGGTGAAATCATGTAGGCATACAAGTAGGCATCAATACTTGTAATGTACAGGTATATCAATATGCAATGCATGACATGGAAATAAATAATAAAATGATCCATATTAAAACTTGTGATAAAAATGATACATTTACAAAGGCAGTAGTAAGCCATAATCAAGCTAATATTATTTAAACATAAAGGACGACTTTAGAAAGAACATACTAGGATACATAGATAAATATAATCGAGAATAAGCAAATTATATAAACTTGAAATATACATATGGGTGATCATTTAGACATTTTACAATAACCATGTAGCATGGAATAATGTATATGAGAAATAAAGAACTTACCCTTACTTGAATGCGTGATGAGCCACATAAACATAAATTAGCGAGAAATACACGATGTCGTACACAATTAAAGTATTAATATTCTTGGGTGAACAATTCATCACTTTACATACAAGATTATTTTATTATGAAAGGAACATTGGTAATCATAATGAAGACCACCTTACATACTTATAGACATCATCGTGTACCTTTAGGAGAAATACCATTTGAACTTGTGAAACAATGAATCGCAGGAACTTTAAATCACCTTTGGACATAACATAAAGCAACCATATTAAATTATCATCAGGGAACCTATTGGGAACATGAGGAGAACTTAAACGTATGTGATAAAATCATTTGAGTTCACAAAATGATGGTTATATGAATTCGATACACCATCAATAGTAGGGACCATCATAAATCATCATAAGAGAATATTTTGGGGACATGAGGGAACATGAGCATATATAAGAAAATCGTAGATCATGAGTGACATATATCATAGAGCTTTGGGGTGTTCATAAAGGATAGTGAGAGAGACCATAATCGATATAAACCATGTAAGCTAATCCATGGAGTCCCGATGTTTCTCCTACATCAAAAGAAAGGGGGAAGTCATTTGCCAAGGTGAACCTCCTAGTGCCTAAGTAGATCCACTAAACCTTTTGTGAATCGGGTACTCGCCTCTTGTTTTGAGACTCAGGTACTCGCCTCAAGCCGAAACTCGAGTACTCGTCTCAAGTCCTCATATTTAGGGTACTTGCCTCTTAGGGATTGGGTAATCACCTCTAACCCCTTTACCTATGGTGGCACATAGTTTTAGGGATTGGGTAATCGTCTCTAGTCTACTCAGTGCTGGGTAGTCTCTCACGAGAGTAGGAAAATCATATGTCATAGTATCAGATCATAAAATCATTCCAAGTCATATAGGCGGGCTACTTTTCAAATCCCCAACCCATTGATATCATAAAGTCAAAGTCATAAGATAGTTCCTTAACCCTTCCTTAGAGATGATATCCTCTACCATCAATATTCATTCATTAAATAGATGGGAGATCCTCTACCATCAATATTCATTCATTAAATAGATGGGAGATTCTTTACCATCATAATTCATTCATAGAAAACGTTTCATAAGTCAATAATAAACATAGAATGTTTCATAAGCCTTCATTTTTCATTATTTAGACATCATACTTTAAGACATATAGTGAATATCATTAATTTAAATCATTCTTAAACAGCCCAATATAATTGTACATATATATCATCTTTAAAAAACATGGACATGGAAACATGAAATTCATCTCATACAATCCTCAACTTCATAGTATCTCATGGTATCACAACATTTATAACTTTGAATATCATAAACTAGCTCATCAAATCATCACATCATAATATCTAATAAAGGGATTCTTATCATCCATAACATTTATAACATTGTCATGAACTCATAACATGCTTAATTTCCCTTCAACATTCATAAATCACGTATCTTACCATAAATCCTTCATCACATAAGAGATTTGTCATATAATATAGTCCAAACATGATGTGTATATATAGTTAAGCTTAAAATCATAGAATTCATGAGTAAGGAACATGAGAGGGGTAAAATAAAGTCATTTAAGAAGTCATTCAAAGAACCTATCAACATACTTGCAAAACCCCAATTTGGGTGTCATGAAAACCATTCAGAAATTCATAATATTTTCAAGTCATTCAATAGGCAATAGCTTACAAAGCTTTAATGTAATAAGAATACCATCACAATCATTAGTATGAGTCCATGCTTCAATAAATCAAGAATCAATAAATTTTAATATTTTTCATGTAATGGAGTGATAATAGAAAATACCCATAATGAATTAGTTATTAGAATCGTGAAATTTGATAAAAATAGTTTTGGGGCTCCATGGCTGAAAAGACCCATGGATGAAGACCCACAAACCTTATCTTGGAGTTTTCTTAAAGAAGTACTTGAGGAAAACTTGAGGATTGAATTGGGTTCTTGAACTCCAAAATAAGGGTCTTGAGATTCTTGAATATTAATGGGATAGGTAATGATATTTTCGATATGATTTTGAGTCATTCTTGAGAGCTTTTTGTATGAAAAATGGCTAAGGAATGAGAGTCTTCCATACATATAGGCGATTGGGTAAACCCAATTGCCCCCAAGTGAAAAGGAAAATTTTGAACTATGTCGTGACAGGTCCACTTCGCGGCCTGGGCGCATATAACTTCTATTTAGTGAAATTTCACTAAAAAAATATTTTTTTCATACGAGAAACATATACCTTATACGTAACCATTTTCTCACACAATTTTGCCTGCTGAACAAGAATATGCTGTTAGATTTGTGAAATTCTACATAGATTTTGAGATATTAAAAAAATGCATCATAGTGTCTTTTCGAGCTACGTTGAGACATACTAGAGATCGTCAACAGGCGCACCATTGAGGATCTATTGCAGTCGGCTGAGTTGATGAGCCTCCCTTACTTCAGCGGATACTATTTTATTTTCATATAGCTATTAGGATCCTACTTTAGACTAGCCTTACTTTTGAGTTGAGGTAGCCATGGGTTTGTCATTGGCACCGATTGGTAATTATAGAGGCTTTATAGACTAAAGACGAGTTGTTGATTGGAGATTATGTTGAGATAGCTTCTTTTAGACTAGCCTATTTTATTTATATGCTTTTGAGAATTTAATTGTCCATTTATTAACTTTAGAGTTTCACTGATTAATTAGTTATTGAATGAATGAATCTGATGAGGCCAAGTGGTTCGCTTGGGAGCTAGCAATAGTCTCTGAGTGCCAGCAACGTCTAGGATACCCCCTCAGGACTTGATAAACTTGGTATCAGAGCACAATGTTCCAGCGTTCTATGGAGTCTATGAAGTCGTGCCTAGTAGAGTCCTTTTATTGGTATGAAGTGCACTACATCCGTAATAGGAAGGCTATAGGATATTAGGAATGATTACACTTCTTTCATGATTAGATTCTTGGAATAGAGTTACAACTTTATGAAACTCTCTTCTAATCTATGCTCTACGAGTTGCAAAGTTGTGATCATGCCTCTAAGAAGAGCTATCAGAGGAAAAGGGTGTCCTTCCACACAGAATGTTAACCACCTGAGCCCAGGGGCATGATGAACCCATAGATCTAGCTACCCTTTACTGAGCAGCACCACAGGCTGAATTTCCTAATACTTAGTTTTGCTAGGCTATCTAAACTCTAGCCCAGGCTATTGCAACACCTGCTGTGAGACAAGGTGTGGGTATATAGCATGCATAGGACACATCTAGAGTTTGTGAATTCTTAAGTATGAATTCGCCTGAGTTTATAGGTTCTGCATCCAATGAGGATCCTGAGAACTATGTTAATGAACTTCAGAAGGTGTTTCAGGTTATGCATGTGGTTGATGTTGGTAGAGCTGAATTGGCTACCTACCATGCAAAAGGTATGGCTAGGTTGTGGTTCGATCAATGGAATAAGGGTAGAAGAGAGGAAGTCTCGTTGTGACTTGGGGCAGTGTTCGAGGAAGCTTTCTTGGGGCGTTTCTTTCCAAGAGAATGGAGGGAGGCTCAGGTATGAGAGTTCTTGAATCTAAAATAGGGCTCTGTGACTGTGCAAGAGTATGGCCTTAAGTTCACCTAGTTACCCTGCTATGCTCCTGATATGTTTACTGACATGAGATGGAGAATGAGGTTGTATATTGATGGGCTAAACAAACAGCCAAAGAAGGATGGGAAGGAGCTATGCTTGTAAATGATATGGATATCAGAAGGTTGATGACTTATGTACAATAAGCTGATAAGGAAAGACAACATGACAAGGAACAGTTCAGAAATAAGAGAGCTAAGACATCCATCCATGAGGTTGGAAAGAGATGGAATGTAATAGATTTCAGTTAAGGCCAACACCATCATTTGCTACTACACCTGTGTCCAGAACTAGGAATGATCAGAGGTCTTAGAATTTTGGAGCCTAGGGATCTTAATCACAGGCTAGTATGGCTCAAGGTTCACTAGGTAAGCCACCATGTGGTAAGTGTGGCAGATTACATTTGGGTAGATACTGTGAGAGGAGTGATGCATGCTTCAAGTGTAGCCAAATGGGTCATTTTCAGAGAGAGTGTCCAAAGTGGGCTAACTGGGTCCAATCTTCTACACAGCCCCACTAGCTAGAGAAACTCAAAAAGGTGCTACATCTGGTACAAATGGACCTACAAACCATTTGTATGCCATGTATAGTCGCTAAGATCAGGAGAACTTCCCAGATGTTGTGACGGGCATGATTCGAGTCTTTACTCTTGATTGTTATATTTTGATGGACCCTACTGCCATACTATCATTTGTAACTTCTTATGTGGCTAGTAGATTTGATAGAACTCCCGGGAGTCTTCTTGAACCTTTGATCTTTTTACCCCAGTGGGTGAGTCTATTCTAGTTGAGAGAATCTATAGAGATTGTGTAGTGTCCATTCATCATAAGGATACTCTTGTTGATTTTATTTAGTTAGAGATAATTGATTTTAATGTGATCCTTGGCATGGATTGACTTCACGCCTGTTATGCCTCCATTGATTGTAGAGCTCAAACTGTTAAGTTCTAATTCCTGAATGAACCGGTTCTAGAGTGGAAGAGTAATTCTCTTGCACTTAAGGGAAAGTTCATCTCCTACCTTAGGGCCAGAAAGCTAATTTCCAAAGATTGTATCTATCATCTTGTGCAAGTTACGACTGATGATGTTGAGTCTCCAACTCAAGAGTCAGTCCCAATTGTGAATAAGTTTCCTAAAGTATTTCCTGTGGATCTACCTAGAGTCCCTCCTGATAGGGAGATTGACTTTGTCAAGCCCCAAGTCCCGGTAGGGCAGACCGGCACCTGATGCAGATAATGCTCGGGAGAACCAACCTATATCTATGCACTTTTTCTACATTTTATAAAGGATTTCTATATTAACATGCCTTTATGCAAGTAAATAGTGACACAAGCCAAAAAGAAATGCATGTGACTAGGCCATTGGGGCCACGGTATCGAAAGTACGAGATATGACCATACTTTAATTTACACAATCTACAAAGCCACTAGATAAGAGAAATTATCTAATAAGGATCGGGACAGGCCCCGCCTCGCTTAACTATACAATACAAACGTATAAGCTTTAGACACACACAAAGCTCTGAAACAACCTGGAGCTTGGTAACAGCAGCTGGATGTCCTGGACTTTACTGGGGAGATCTACTAGCACCTGTACTTACAGCATGAAATGCAGCTCCTCTGTAAGGGACGTCAGTACGAGATAGTGTACTGAATATGTAAGGCATGAAATACTGTATATAAAGTAACAACTTCAAATGAAACTATGCACTGGTGTGGAATAAGAGACCACCTTTGGATATTCTTTGGAATCCTGTACTTTATGTTCTTTATATTACTTTACCTTTACTATATAATCTGTGGACATCTTATAATACAAATAACCAGCTGATCAGTGGTAAAACTGTATCGAGATCGTCCGTGGCTAGGTTCTTCCTTAACCCCTTGGTCTACCACCCGTGATAGGATCGCCCCTGGCTAGGTGATTCTTCCACCCCTCGGGCTACTATCCATCAAAACAATACTTTATCTTTCAATTACTTTTGAGATGATTCTTTTGGTGGTCAAATTATTGGAGCTTTAGGGTTGTATATACAATGTATGATGTATATATAATCACACAAGACAATATGACAATGAAGAGAGCATGTTACATACATAATGAAATGTGTATGAGGTGAAACAACTCGTGCACTTTATTTAGCAACAAGAACTCATGTAACTTGGTATGCACATGTATATGATGATTTGAAAGTGACAATTTACGGGAGCATATGAACATGTGAAAAAAAATATAGACACGGTTAATAGTTGTGTCGGAGTTTGCAACTACCTTTGTCCACCAAGGAGGACTCTATGTTTCATGCCAAATGATACGAAATCAAGTAGCCTTGCATACCTCGTTGTATGACCTCGTTACTACCTTGGAGTGGCTGATTTTCCCTCAAATATTAATCTACTACATATTAGGCAATAAGACAAGTATTAGAAGCAACACAACACTACTTAGCAGCCCAATATCATAAAAAACTAACATCCGGACAGCGAGCTTATAACTATCACCCCAAAGGAATTCCTTCAATCTTGTCACTTATAATCGTATTTTCTTGCAACCATTCTTATGTACACGTTATACATGACTTATTTCAGACCCTTAAAAGTCTTACAACATCCCACAAAGCATAACACATAACAATTCTACACAACCAATAAATGAACAGCATAACGTTACCTCCCTTGGCTACATTTCAACGTCGACAATTTCAAACCTGTTCTAACTCTAATCAAACTGTTCCAACAACATTTACATATATAAATAGTGATAATATAGTCTTGGAACATCATCTAAGAAGTAATGAAGGACATGAGCTAATATCCTTCCATCCAGCAACCCACAAATTGCAATCAACATTACACTTAAGATAGCACAATAAAACTTATTATTTAAATGAAACCAAAATCAGGGCAGAAACCTTAGTGTAATATCTATAACTCAAACCATGTTAATAACATCAAATTCTCTTTATAATACAGCCCACAAACCATATAGAAGTCACTAAAATAAAAGGCAAGTGTGCAGCAATTTTCTGAACACATGCTGTCCAGAATTTCCAGCATAACATACTATCACATACTTCTTGATTTTCATGAAGAAATCTTACTAAAAACACAACTATAATCACTTACCTTTATCTTCAAAGTTCAGATCCTCCTTAGGAACCCCAAGAGATCCGTTTGGCTGCTTCTCAAGGTCAAGAAACATTGAGAGAAAACTTAGAGAGTAAAACTGATTTTGTTTTTGCTGCAAGTGGAAAATGATTGTGGGAGCTATTGTGACCACTTTTTACAAAGATACTTGGACGAATTTCTTTTGACCTCTTGACCAACTAATATCACATATAGTTAGGCTGATTATTCAGCAGTTAGTTACCCAAAATTGGGCCTAAATGGGCATCAAATCTGATGGACTTTGGCTGCTAATTTCCAGCTTTCTTCTTAGTTGGTTTTTGGCCCAAATAGCCAAGTGGTTTGTGTTACACTTGGTCCCTTCTTAAATTCTTGTTGGACCGAAATAAGGTCCATTTGTGATACCAAAATATGGGTTAAAATTACACCCTTAAAACGAATTTTATTCATAATCGAACTTGGACAAATTTAACATCGGGCCTTATCTCTGTTGAGCTAGCAAATTTAGGCTAATCAAGTAGGTGACTCACCTACTAGATTATTAATTCATACAAACACCTTAATTCACTTACTTTATTTAGGGTTGTGATATCCTCAATTTAACAAAAAACACATATACACTCGACCCTCTTCAGCGTTAGATACCCATATCGCCCATTAACACGAGATTCAAGCACTTTTAAGAATTGACGCTAATTTGACCAAATCATATCATGATTCATTCACACAACATTAGTAAATGTAAAATGTGGGGTGTTACATCCTCCCCCCTTAGGAACATTCGTCCTCAAATGTTAGCACAATTGGGTAACTTAACCATGTATAAACCTTTATTTAAACAAACCTTTGACAACAAACTAAGTAGTCAATCACACATACCTATTAGTGTTCCAATTCCGCATGTTGGGCAGCCTCTTTAGCTTCAAATAAGTGAAGGTATTTTGACTTCATCGCATTCTCGGCCTCCCAGGTTATCTCTTCTATTTGCTGATTTCTCCAAAGTACCTTCATTGAAGCTATTTCTTTATTCCCTAGCTTTCTAACTTGACGATCCAGAATAGCAACAGGTACCTCTCATAAGTGAGATCTTATGTAACCCGCACGTCTTCAATAGGAGTGATACGGCATGGGTCACCTATGCCCTTCCGAAGCATAGATACATGGAAAACTGGATGAACTATTTAAAGCTCTTGGGGTAGCTCTAGCTCATATGCAACCTGCCCAATCTTCTTAATAATTTTATAAGGCCTTATGTAATAGAGGCTTAGTTTTCCTTTCTTACCAAACCTCATAACCCCTTTCATTGGAGATACCTTTAAAAATACCCAATCTCCTACTGAAAATTCTAGCCCTCTCCTCCTAGAATCTGTATGTGATTTGTGGCGACTTTGGGCTATTTCTAGACGCTGCTGTATTACCTTAACTTTTTCGAGGGCTTGTTGCACTAGATCTGGCCCAAGTAAGGTGGTTTTACCCACTTCAAACAATCCAATTGGCGACCTACACTTCCTTCCATACAAAGCTTCATAAGGTGCCATCTTGATACTTGAATGGTAGCTATTATTATAGGCAAACTCAATAAGTGTCAAATGGTCCACCCAGCTACTTTTAAAGTCCAATGCACAAGCTTGCAACATATCTTCGAGTGTCTGAATGGTACGTTCTGCTTGACCGTCAGTTTGAGGGTGGCATGTTGTACTCAAATTTACTTGGGTCACTAAACTCCTTTGGAAAGACTTCCAAAACTTTGCAGTGAATTGAGCTCCTCGGTCAAATATAATGGAGATTGGGACTCCATGTAGCCTGACTATCTCTTTGAGATAGAGCTTGGCATACTCTTCAGCTGTATAATCACTCCTGACAGGTAAGAAGTGTGCTGACTTTGTGAGTCTATCAACTATTATCCATATGGATTCAAACTTCTGAAATGAGTGAGGCAAACCGATAACAAAGTCCATATAAATCATATTCCACTTCCAGGTTGGAGGTTCTATACACTGCATATAACCTCCTGGCTTTTGTTGTTCTACCTTCACTTGTTGACAATTTGGACATTGAGCAACAAATTCTGCAAGGTCCTTTTTCATGCCTCCCTACCAAAAAACTCTCTTCAGGTCATGGTACATCTTAGTCAATCCTGGACGGATGGAATATCGAGAATGGGGGCTTATTCCATTATCCTCTTTCTTAACCCATTAATATTAGGCACGCATAATCTATTTTGGCAGTAAAGTACTCTATTTTATGTAAGGTCAAAGCCCTATATCGTACCTTGACTCACCTTTTTCTTAAGCTGTCATAGAACAGGAACCTTAAACTATTTTTATTTTACCTGTATTACTAATGAAAATGTCGCTGCATTATGTACAATAACCCCTTCCTTTGGAGTTTCAAGAAGGCGAACTCCCAAACTGGCTAGTTGATGTAGATCCTTAGCCACCCCTTGAGTAACCATAGCCTGATCGCCAGTAGTCATAACTGCCTTACGACTTAGAGCATCAGCTACCACATTTGCCTTCCCCGGATGGTATAGTATATCAATGTCATAATCCTTTATTAGTTTTAGCCATCTTCGCTGTCTCAAATTTAGATCCTTCTGCTTAAAAATGTATTAAAGGCTCTTATGATCAGTATATATATCAACGTGAACCCCATACAAGTAGTGGCGCTATATTTTCAAAGCAAATACAACCGCTGCTAACTCAAGATCATGAGTTGGGTAATTCTTCTCATGTGGTCATAGCTGTCTAGATGCATAAGCAATTACCCTACCATGCTGAGTCAGCACACACCCTAAGTCAATTCCTGAAGCATCACAATACACTGCATACCCTTCGGTGCCTTCTAGAAGTACTAGCATAGGTGCAGAAGTTATCTTATTTTTCGGTTCCTGGAAGCTCCTTTCACATGCATCATTCCAATGGAACTTGGTTGCCTTATGTGTCAACTTTGTTAGAGGTGCAGAAATGGAAGAAAAATCTTCAACAAACCTTCTGTAATAACCTGTCAAACCTAGGAAGCTCCGAACTTCCATGGGCGTCGTTGGCCTTGGCCAATCTTTCACAACATCTATCTTTTGTGAATCAACTATTATCCCCTCCTAAGACACAATATGACCCAACAATGCCACTAAGTGTAGCCAAAATTCACATTTAGAGAATTTGGCATACAACGGTCTATCCCGCAGAACCTGTAACACTTGTCATAAGTGATTTGCATGGTCCTCTTCTGACCTTGAGTATACCAAAATGTCATCTATAAATACTATCACGAACACATCCAAGAATGGCTTAAATACCCTATTGATTAGATCCATAAAAATTGTTGATGCACTCATTAGCCCAAATAACATAACAAGAAATTCAAAGAGATCGTACTGTTTTCTTAAAGCAGTCTTAGGTATATCTTCTTCCTTCATCCTCACTTGGTGATACCCCGATCTCAGATCAATTTTTGAAAAGCATTTGGCACCCTGTAACTGATCAAATAAATCATTAATCATAGGGAGGGGTATTTATTCTTAATTGTCACCCTATTGAATTATCGATAGTCGATACATATTCTCAAGATGCCATCCTTCTTGCGTACAAATAACACTAGTGCACCCCAGGGAGACACACTAGGTCTTATAAAACCCTTCTCAAATAAGTCTTTCAATTGCTCTTTTAATTCACGCAACTCTGTCGGGGCCATTCTATATGGAGGGATAGAAATAGGTTGAGTTCATAGAAGTAAGTCAATACCAAAATCTATTTCTCGTCTAGGAGGTAAGCCTAGAGGTTCTTCAGGGAACACATCAGCAAATTCATTCACTACCGGGACTGATTGAAGAGTTGGCGATTCTGCCTCCATATCCCTTACCCTAACTAAATAACATATATACCCCTTAGATATCATCTTTCTGGCCTTAAGATAAGAGATAAACTTTCCCTTTGGTGCCCTAGCATTGCCTTCCCATTCAAGAACTGCCTCGTTTGGAAAGTGGAAGTACAATTTCTTAGTTCGGCAATCTATGGTGGCATAGCAAGAAGATAACCAATCCATACCCATTATAACATCAAATTCCACCATTTCTAACTCAATAAGGTC
>JAABOM020127125.1:0-21646 GCA_011800125.2 Solanum clarkiae | reverse complement strand
ATGTGCTTGTAAAAGAGGCATAAGACTTTTAAATCATTAACATGCATTCATAGGCCTAAAGGCCAAATCACATTCTTCGAATTCATGCATCATAGGCTAAAAACCCAAAACATTCTTCATGAATACTATTCATGCATAGGAATAGCTCCTTTAGAACACTTTCTAAAGAAATGAAAATGGACCCTTGGGGGTACCCCGCCCTGCTTCAAACCTCAATGTCACGCCCCGAGAGGGTACCCTTCGTGTGGCCAGCACTTATAGAACCATTACTGATTTCCCAAGAGAACTACCTGGCCTCATCATCACATCAACTCGATAGCGGAAGAAAGAACTTAGATATAAAGGCATCGTACATATATAAAATACAACTCTATTGAATCATAACTTATAAAAGTTGGAATTCAAAATACCCAACAATCCTTTACTCAATATCTGTGAAGCCTCTACTCAACAAATATACATGGTGCCATGACAGGACATGTGCACCTAAATCAAAGAAGTAAATGCTCAATAAAAATAAGAAGGATAAAAAGGATCCTCCAGAATGAAAGGAGTGGAGTGTACTGAACTAGATTTCAACGGTGGGCAGGCTGAGGTCCTCTATCACCTGTATCTATATCATAAAATGATGCAGGTCTAAATGGATGTCAGTATATAGAATATACTTGTATGTAAAATAGCTCAAGAAAATAAAGCTCAACTCGCTCACCTCAACTTAACATCTCATGCTTAACTCAGTACATGTACATTTAAAGTAAATCATGCTTTTGAAAGTAACTCAGTAAGATTTAGACTCATTTTGAAAAATGTGATGCTCAACCAATGTTGCTTCGGAGTTTCTCTTAACCGACATCCAATCCCACCACCTTTAGTTTGGTGATGCCCAACGAATTCGACGTCGTTGCCACACCCGCCCTTAACTTGCCACAAAAAGGGTGATCAACTCTCTCATGGATCCAAGGTATATGTACACTTGTGGGACAAGAGTCGCCAGAACAACATGTAAATGACTATCCTACACTGGCACCGTAGTTCTATGGGTTAAAGTAGATATATACTTGCTCCCTACCTGGTGCTCAATATTCCTCCCAAGACAATAACATGCTCAACTAATCAATCAACTTAATCCTCAATACTCTATCAATCAACTCAAATCTCAATACTTAGTTCAACTCAGTTTCTCATCAGTTCAATCAATCAATGCAAACAATCAAAGTCGACTCAAACTCAACTGGTTATTTAGACTCACTCAATCAATTCATCATGTAGTGTATGCAAAATATTCATGTATAGCAATCTTGGTGACTCAATGTAACATGCTTCTCATGCTCAATCATACTCAAGTTACTCAACTTATGTACTCAACCTCAACCTCAACCTTAACTAATTAATATGCAAAAAATTTCATAAAATCATGAATACATGTGTAAATCCCATATTAATACTCATGAAATGTAGCAATTTTCTCATGTAGTATAATAAGACCTCATGATGAAAGCAAAAATTTAAAGTTAGGATAGTAGAATTTCTCAAATCCCAGCTCTTTTCCAAAATGGGACATGTGAGGAAAGGAATTTCACACTTTTGTAAGCCTTACATACCTGGAAGTAGAAGGAACAATCGAATCCTAGCCAATTGTCACAGTTGAATTGGAAACCCTAGCTCCTGTTTCTCCTTCAATGCTCTCAAGAATTACCCAAAGGGTAGAATGAAGAATGAATACCCTTAGGGTTTGTTTCAACACCTATACAAATCTAACATTAGCAAGAGTTTATTTAAATAAGAATCGGAATGGACAAAAATACTCATCAGTAAGACTGTCGTCAAGGTCTACGAGACCCCATTTACAAGTCGTAGACTACTCTCGTAGGCTGAAAGTCTTAAAAATTTGAGTAATTACAAATTAGCACGAGACCTCTTGTACAAGTCACGAATTCCTCTTCGAGTCGTAAACGACCTTTCGTAAATAAGGGAATCTGAACTGGAACTCTCTAGAATTTATCAAGAAACCCCACTGTACGAGCTGTAAAAAACTTTATGAGTCGTAAACGCCTCTAGTAAACTGAAGAGTCCTGAAACTTTGAGTTATTGGAATTTACTACGAAATCCTATTTACGAGTCGTAAAGCTATATATGAGTCGCAGAGTCTCTCATAAACCTATTTTTGTAGCTTTTTCTCAGTATCTCCTATATATTTACTCCAAATCAGGTAGAAAAAATTAGTAGGTTTTACATTATCTCTCCCTTGGGATCATTCGTCTTCGAATGAAGAGAATCTTAGGGATTTAGATCAAGGCACATATCTCCCTATAGACTTTAACAATCAACCAACCCTCAACTTACTCATGCAGTCAACTAATCAATGAATTCAACAAGTAAAACAATCAAACATTCAACAAAGCACATCAATCCTTGATCAGACTCTAGAACTCTATCGTCTATCATACTGAGAATCATAGAAGGACTCAAAGAATGGGAATTCAGGAATTTAGAGGGAAATCATTACCATCAACTCTCTCATCATCAATATGAAAGAATAAATGAGAGTATGTGGCCTTCATATCCTCCTCTGCCTCCCAAGTAGCTTCTTTTACGAATTGGTTCCTCCACAACACTTTGATAGATGAAACCTTTTTAGTCCTCAATTTTCGAACCTGATGATCAAGGACTTGGATAGGAACCTCATCATAACTCAGACTATCTTTCACTCCAATACTGTTAATAGGCACAACTAACTGTGAATCTCCCAAACACTTCTTAAGCATTGAAATATGAAAGACTGGGTGGATGGCCTCTAACTCAGGTGGTAGCTCCAACTCATAAGCCACATTGCCCACTCTTTTTATGATCTAATAAGGGACAATGCACCTTGGACTCAGTTTCCCTATCTTTTTGAATCTCATCACACCTTTCAATGGGTGACACTTTCAAATACACCCAATCGTTGACCTCAAATTCTAAGTCTCTTCTCCTAACATCTGTATAGGACTTCTGTCGACTCTGTGCAGTCCTCAACCTTTCTCTAATGAACTTCACATTTTCCATAGCTTGGTGAACCAAGTTCAGACCAATTAACTTTGCTTCACCTATCTTAAACCATCTAATTGGCGACCTACACCTCCTTCCATAGATTGCCTCATATGGGGGCATTAGAATGCTCAAATGAAAAAATGTTGCTATAAGCAAACACTATCAAAGGAAAATGGTCATCCCAATTCCCTTAAATTTAATGGCACAGGCTCTCAACATATCCTCCAAGGTTTGAATTGTGTGCTCTGACTGGCCATCTGTCTGAGGATGGAAAGTTGTGCTAAGGCGCACCTTCTTACTCAAACCCTTCTTAAAAGAATCTCCAAAATTGGGCAGTAAACTGTGCTCCTCTATTTGACATGATAGATAAGAGTACTCCTTGAAATTTAACAATCTCCCTTATATAATGTCAAGCATAATCCTCTGCAGTATCTGTCGTCTTGACTATAAGAAGTGTGCAGATTTTGTCATCCGATCAAGTATCATCCAAATAGAATCATGCTGCCTGTGGGACCTTGGTAAACTAGTACAAAGTCTATGTTAATCATCTCCCACTTCCATTCTGGAATCTTAAAGTTTTGAGCTACTCCATATGTCCTTGGGTGCTCAACTTTCACTTGTTGACAATTGGGGCACTTGGAGACAAACTAAGCAATGTCTCTCTTCATTCCACTCTACCAGTAGACTTCTCTCAAGTCATTGTACATCTTAGTAGACCCTCAATAGATGAAATATATGGAACTGCGGGACTCTTCCATAATCCTCTCTCAAACTCCATCAACATCTGGAAGGCACAGTCTTCCTTGATACCTCAATACTCCATCTCCTCTTTGGCTAAAGCCATTACCTTCTGCTTATGCATATCCTCCTTACACTATAATAAGACGGGATCTCGATATTGTTTCTCCTTCACCTCTACTACTAGAGATGAAAAAGACCCTTTATGCACAAAAACTCCTCCTTCGCTCGATGTATCTAGTTGGACTCAGAATCATGCTAGTCTATGAACTTCTTTGGATAATTCCCTTCTCCTTCTCCACATGGATGGTGCTTCCCATGGACAACCGACTAAGAGCATCGTCAACCACATTAGCTTTATTTGGATGGTAGAGGATGCTCATATCATAGTCTTTGAGCAACTCAAGCCATCTCCTCTACCTCAAGTTATGCTTTTTCTAGATGAAGACGTATTGCAGGCTCTTATGGTCTGTGAATACATCAGCATGAGCTCTATATAAATAGTGGCGCCATAGCTTAAGAGCAAACACCACTACTGCTAACTCTAAGTCATGAGTGGGGTAGTTCCTCTCATATACCTTAAGTTGTGTGGAAGCGTAGGCAACAACCTTTCCCTTCTACATCAACACACATCCCAACCTTACTCTTGAAGCATCACAGTAGATAAAAAACCCATCTGTTCCATTAGGCAAGGTTAACACTAGTAGGTTAGTTAATCTCATCTTCAGTTCTTGGAAGATTTTCTCATACTTATCAGACCATTGAAACTTGACCTTCTTCTGAGTCAGTTTAGTCAACGGTGCAGATAGGGAAGAAAATCCCTCAACAAACCTCCAGTAATAGCTAGTAAATACTACAAAGCTCCTTATATCAATTGGTGAAGTTGGTCTTGTCCAGTTCTTGACCGCCTTATTCTTTTGGGTATCCATTCAAATTCCATCTCCTGAAATTACATGGCCCAAGAAAGTCACAGATTTGGCCAAAACTCACACTTCAATTTTTTTGCATATAACTCATTATCTCTAAGTGATTTCAAAGTGATCCTGAGGTGATTAGCATGCTCCTTCTCATCCCTGGAATACACTAGAATATCATTAATAAACACAATCATGAACATATCAATATACCATCTGAATACTCTATTCATCAGGTCAATAAAGGCTGTGGGTGCATTGGTCAACCCAAAAGATATCACCAAGAACTAGAAGTGACAATATCATGTTCGAAAAGTCATCTTCGGGATGTCATATTCTTTCACTTTCAATTGGTGATAGCCTGATCTGAGGTCTGTCTTAGAGAAAACCATAGCACCCTAAAGTTGGTCGAACAAGTCATTAATCCTTGGAAGAGGATACTTATTCTTGACTGTCACCTTATTCAACTGATGGTAGTTAATACACATCCTAAGGGAATCATCCTTCTTTCACACAAACAGGACCGGAGCACCCTATGGAGAGATACTCGGCCTTATGAATCCTTTCTCCAACAAATCTGTCAACTGCTCTTTTAACTCTTTCAACTCTACAGGGGTCATTCTATAAGGTGAAATGGAAGTAAGTTGGGTGTCAGGAAGAACAACAATTCCAAAGTTGATGTCTCTACTAGGAGGGACTCTCGACAGATCCTCAAGAATACATCAGGAAACTCACTTATAATCGAGAAAGACTCAAGAGTTGGGGGCTCAACTTCATTAGATTTGACTCCCATGAGGTGATAGATACATCCTTTAGAGATCAATTTTTGGGCTCTGAGGTGAGAAATAAACTTACCCTTCAACACAATAGAATCTCCCTTCCACTCAATAACAAGCTTATTCAGAAGCTGGAGTTTGACAGTCTAGGCTTGGAAATCAAAAGTGTCATAGCAGGCGTGAAACTGATCCATACCAAGGATCACACTGAAATCGATCATATCTAACTCAATCAAATCAACAAGAGTATCTCTATAATAAAGGAACCACACAATCTCTATAGATCCTCTCAGCTGGCATACACTCACCAATAGGAGTAGAAATATAAAATAACTCGAGCAAGCACTCAGGAAGAATCTCAAATCTACTTACCACATATGGCGTTAGAAAAGAACAAGTTGCACTTGGATCAAGTAAAGCATAGCAAGGAAAGGTAAAGACTCGAAACATACCCATCACCACATATAGTGCAACCTCTTTGTCTAGTCGGTTCCCCATTATATATAGACGGTTTATCCCACCACCTGCCCCTGGTGCATCACCTCTCTAGTTACCCCTAGCCGGTGGTGTTGTGGTAGAGGAATGAGCATTATTGCCCCACATCGGACACTCCTTCAGAAAATGGCCTGGTTGGCCACACGTGTAGCAGCCATTCCCTCTATCTCTACATTCTCCTAGATGCATCTTGCCACATTTCCCACAAGGTGTCTTCCCTTTAGAGATAAGAGTTGCACTTGCTTGAGACAGTGCACCCTGTGCCCTAAAGTTTGGTTGACCTTAGGATCTTTGATCATACCTGTGGCTCGGCTTCGATGCACTAGCGGAAGATGGTGCATAGCTAGAGGACCTCTTCTAGAAGTAGGACTTATTTCCCCTAATCTTCTTAGTTTGGGTAGGCTTAAGCCTCGTTGATCTGTCCTTCTTACTCAGGTACTCCTTTCTGTACTTTTTCTTATCCTATTCAGTTTGTGGGGCATAAACCATCATTCCGGAGATATCCATACATGGAATTAACAATGCCGCCTTGCACACTCTCGTCATCTGCTTACCTAACCTAGAAACAAATTTCCTTATCTTCATTTTCATATCCTGGACCATCTCTGGGGCATACCTGATAATTGGATGAACTTCAGGCTATACTCTTTAACAGTCATCCCTTTTTGTTTCAGATTACAAACTCCCCAACCTTCGCATCTCTCAACTCCTGAGGGAAGAAGTGATTGAGAAAGACACTCTCGAACTCATCCCAAGTAACAAACTCGGCATGCTCACCTCGCCTTTCTTCCCACTAATTATACTAAACATTGGCCACATCTTTGAGCTGATAGGCAGCAAGCTCAACTACCTCAGTCTCAGTCACATGTATGGTTTTCAACACTTTCCACATCTCATCAATGAAGTTCTGAGGGCCCTTCACAACCTTTGACCCTATGAAGATAGGTGGGTTCATCCTCAGAAAGTCTCTCAGTCTGGAGGTAGTCGTTGGCTCATGAGAGCTAGAACTAAGAGTGTGTGAACCCTTGTTCTCGCTCTGGGCAGCTACCAACTGTGTGAGTATGGCGATAGCTCCTCTAAAGTCAGCCTCTATTATAGGAGCAAGTGGAGCGGTAGGTGTCGTAGGAACACCATCAGTCCTGGTCGGTCGACCTTGGCCTCTCGTTTCCATTTGAGGAGGCACCTCTAAAGTAGGGTTCTCAGCAGTGCTAGCTGAAGCATTCCTCTGGGTTACGGTATGTCTTGGAGGAATGATCTACAATCGCGTAACACATGAGTTAGAGAAGAATTTTATAATAGAGTTTCAACTCTATCGCACGAACTCAGAATACCAAAGCGGGTAATAATTCCTAATGTACTATAGACTCTTCTTATGAAATATAGTGCACAACATATCCATAAACAAGACTCTACTAGACATGGTTTCATAGACTCCCTAGGACTTCAGAACTCTGTGTTCTGATACCAAGTTTGTCATGCTGTGAGAGGGTACCTTTGGCGTCGTTGACACTTGAAGAACCATTGCTGATTCCCTACGAGAACCACCCAACCTCATCATCATATCAACTCGACAGCAAATGAAAGAACTCAGATGTAAAGGCATAGTAACTATATAAAATGCAACTCTATTGAATCATAGCTTATAAGCAAAATAAGTTGGAATTCTGAATACTCAACAATCCTCTACTCAATATCTATGAAGCTTCTACTCAACAAATCCAAATGTGCCATGACAGGCTGTGGGCATCTAAATCAAAGAAGTAAATTCTCAATTAAAATGAGAAAGGATAAAAATGCTCCTCCCGGATGCAAGGAGGGCTCACCAACTCTGAAGTGTACTGAACTATACTTCAACAATGCACGAGTTGAAGTCCTCTATCACCAATATCTGCATCATAAAGGGATGCAGGCCCCAATGGATGTCAGTATATGGAATATACTCGTATCTAAAATAGCTCAAAATAAAGCTCAATTCACTTACCTTGACTTAATATCTCATGCTTAACTTTGTTCATACAAGTTAAAAGTAAATCATGCTCTTGAAAGTAACTCAGTAAGATTACACTCATTTTGAAAAATATGATGCTCAATCAATGTTTCTTAAAAGTAACCGACATCCAATCCCACCACCTTTAGTTTGGTGATGCATAATGAATTTGACGTTGTTGCCATGCACTCCCTTAACTTTTCATGGAAAAGAGCAATGAACTCTCTCATGGATCTAAGACAAATGTTCATTTACGGGATAAGGGTCGCCAAAACGAGCTGTAACTACTATTCTACGCTGGCAATGTAGTTTTGTGGGTTAAAATAGATGTATACTCACTCCCCATTTGGTGCTCAATACTCCTTCCAAGACTAAAATATGCCCCACTCATCAATCAACTCAGTCCTCAATACTTAATTAATCAACTCAAATCTCAATACACAGCTCAACTTAATTTCTCATCAATTCAATCAATAAATGCAAACAATTAGACTCGACTCAAACTCAAATGATCATTTAGACTTACTCAATTAACTTATCATGTAGTGCATGCAAAAATATTCATGTAGAGTAATCTATATGTCATGCCCCAAGAGGGTACCCTTGGCGTGGCCAGTACTTATAGACTATTGCTAGCCCCGAGCGAACCACTTGGCTTCGTCATCACATTGCACTCAGCAGCAAAAGATTAACTCAAATAAACAGGCATCTTGCTATAAGAAAATGTAATTCTCCTGCATCATAGTTTTAATGAAAATAAGTTTAGATACGAAAGATTCATCAAATCTTCTACTAAAATGTCTATGAAGCCTTTACTCATCAGTCTAAGATGGTACCATGATAGGTCGTGGACACCTCTATCAAAGGAAGAAACTTTACTAAATCAACTCATAAAATAAACGAGCGCCTCTAGATAGCAAAAAGGTCTCGCCAACTCTGGAAGTGCACTGATCGGGACCTCAATGATGTATGGGTTAAAATTCCCTATCACCTGTATCTGTATTATAAAACAATGCAGGCCCAAAATGACTTCACTACAGAGAATATACTGGTATATAAATAGCTCAAGAAAGTAAAGATCGACTCACTCATCTCGACTCAACAACACATGTTCAGTTTATGCAAGTTTACAGCAAATCATGCTTGTAAAAGTAAGCTCAGTAAAACTAGGCTAGATTTAAAAATGCCATGCTCAATCAAGGTTTTTCTTGGGAGTTTCTCTAACTGACATACTCTCTACCCCACCATAAATTTGGTGGTGTATAATGAATTTGACGTTGTTACCACACCCGCCCTTAACTTTCCATAGAAAAGAGATATCAACTCTCTCACGATTCCAAGGTAAATGTCCACTTGTGGGACAAGAGTCGCAGACTAGCTATAATAACTATAGTACGCTGGCAACGTAGTTGTATGGGTTAAAGTAGAAGTTTACTCGTTCTCCGCTTAGTGCTCGATACTCCTCGCAAGACTAAAATATGCTTAACTCCTCAACCAACTTATCAATCAACTCAAAACTCAACTTAAACTCAATCCCTTTGGAGTATCTCATCTTAACTCATCTCAATTACACAACAATTCAATCAATCAATGCAACCAATCAATTCAACTCCAATTTAAATAGTCATTTAGACTCACTTAACTTGAATCATCATCTAGTGCACGCTAGATAGTCATATACAATGATATATCTGACTCAATGTAACATCTTCTCAAGCTCAATCATACTCAAATTACTCAACTACAGTACTTAACCTCAATCTCAAGTCATTTATATGCATAGAATTTCATAGGAAAATCATGAAGATTAGGGTTCATACTATCAAGTATAAAATACATGTGCAAATCACATATCAATACTTATGCAATATAGCAATTATATCACGTATCATAAGAAATACTCATGATGGAAGAGAAGATTAAAGTTAAGGTAGTAGAAATTCTCAAACTCCAACTCATTTCCAGATGTTGAGTCAAAATGATGAAAAGTGCATGTGAAGAAAGAAATTTCACACTTTGGTAAGCCTTACATACTTGGGGATTGAAGAAAAAATCGAACCTCAATCAATCCTTGCACTTGAGTTGAAAACCCTAGCTCTTTCTCCTCTCCTCTTGCTCTTAAGAAAGCCCAAGGTGTGGAATGAATAATGAATACCCTTAGGGTTGGTTTCAAGACCTTATGCATTTCTAAAAGCATCTAGGGTTTTATTTAAAATGAATCAGAAAGAACAAAAATATCCCTCAGTAAATTTGTCGACTTGGTCTATGAGACCCCGTCTAGCATTTTAAGGGTTGTAGATCACCTCTTATAGATGAAAAGTCTAAAAACTTGGGTCACTAGAAATTGATACAAAACTTTGTTCTATAAGTCATAGACCAGTCTACGAGTCATAGTTCCTCTACTATGAACAATGGGATTGTAAGTTGAACTCACTGGAATTTTTCATGAAACTCTCCTCCACGAGTCATAATAGGTTCTATGAGTCATAAACATCTCGTAAAATGAAGGTCCTTGAAACTCAAAGTTAATGGAATTCCCTATAAGACCCCTATTTCTGACTCATAAACCTCTCTATGAGTCATAATGACACTCGTAAGTTTGGTTCTGTAGCTTTTTCTCAGATTTTTTTTAGCATCATCTTAGCATCATCTATGCACTCATTCCAAATTAGGTAGAAGGAATTAGGGGGTGTTATCTCATCTCCCCCTTGGGACCATTCATCCTCGAATGAAGAGAAAACTAGGAAATACGGTCAAGGAATGAATCTCCCTTTGGACTCTAACAATCAACCAGCCCTCAACTCGTTCATGCAATTATTTAATCAAGATATCCAACAAGTAAAACAATCAAATAGTCATCAAATCACATCATCCCTCACTCGGACTCTAGAACTCTTTCGTCTATCATATAGAGAATGAAAGGAGGACTCAAGCAATAAAAATTTAAGGATTTAGAGGAAAATCATTACCATCACCTCTCTCATCATCGATAGGAAAGAATGAATAAGGATATTTGTCCTTCATGTCCTTCTCCGCATCCCAAGTAGCTTCCTCTACAAGTTAGTTTCTCCACAATAATTTGATACATGCGACCTCTTTGGTTCTCAACTTTCAAACCTGACGATCAAGGATTTGAGCAAGAATCTCCTCATAACTCAAACTGTCTCTCACTCTGATACTCTCGACAAGGACAACTAAATGTGGATCTCCCAAACACTTCTTAAGTATTGAAATGTGGAAAACTAGGTGGATGGCCTCTAACTCTAGTGGTAGCTCCAACGCATAAGACACACTGTCCATTCTCCTTATGATCCGATAAAGG
Source organism: Solanum clarkiae (assembly GCA_011800125.2). Taxonomy (NCBI): domain Eukaryota; kingdom Viridiplantae; phylum Streptophyta; class Magnoliopsida; order Solanales; family Solanaceae; genus Solanum; species Solanum clarkiae. The sequence continues at coordinate 10,384 of JAABOM020127125.1, read as the reverse complement.
ACAATGTACCTCAAACTCAACTTCCCTTTCTTTCCGAATCTCATCATACCTTTCATGGGTGGCACCTACAAATACTCCTAATCATTGACCTCAAACTCTAAGTCTCTTCTTCTGACATCTGTGTAGGATTTCTATCTACTCTGTGTAGTCATCGATCTTTCTCGAATGATCTTCACCTTTTCCATAGCTTGGTGAACCAAGTACGGTCCAATCAACTTTTCTTCACTTACTTCAAACCATCCAATCAGTGACCTATACCTCCTCCCATAATGTACCTCATATGGGGCCATCTGAATACTCGAATGGAATCTATTGTTGTAAGAAAACTCTATCAAAGGCAAGTGGTCATCCCAATTACCCTTAGAGTCAATGGCGCAATCTCTCAACATATCGTCCAGGGTTTGAATAGTACACTCCACTTGGCAATCGTTTGTGGGTGAAAGGCGGGGATAAGTATACCTTTGTAACCAAACCCTTCTAAAATGATCTCCAAAACTGAATTGAGCAGTGAATTGAGCCCTTCTATCTGAGATAATGGACATAGGAACTCCATGCAGTCTGACAATATCCCTTATGTACAACCAGACATAATCCTCCATTGTGTCAGTTTTCTTGACTGCTAGAAAGTGTGCATACTTAGTCATCTTGTCAACTATCACCCGAATCGTATCATGTTGTTTACGAGAGCTCGATAAACCTGTAACAAAGTCTATATTGATCATCTCCTATTTCAACTCTTGGATCTCAAAGTTCTGTGCCACTTCGCATGGCCTTTGGTGCTCAACTTTAACTTGTTAGCAATTCGACTTTAACTTGTTAGCAATTCGAGCACTTGGAGACAAGCTCAACAGTATCTCTTTTTGTTCCACTCAACCAGTAAACTTTTCTCAAGTCGTGGTACATCTTGGTAGACCCTGGATAAATGGAATATCTGGAACTATGGGCTTCTACCATGATCCTCTCTTGAACCTCATCAATATTTGGGAAACACACAATCTACATTGATACCTCAATACCCCATCTCATCCTTTGGTGAAAGTCATCACTTTGTGCTTATCCACGTCGTCCTTCAACTGCAGTAGGACAAGATCTTGATCTTATTTCTCTTTCGCCTCCACTAGTAGAGATGATGCAGACCCAGTATACACAAGAACTCCTCCATTGTCTGATTCATCTAGTTGAACTCCCAATCATGCCAGTTAGTGAACCTCTTTGGCTAACTCTCTTTTCTCCTCCTCCATATGGGCGGTGCTTCCCATGAATAACCTTCTAAGAGCATCACCAACCATATTAGCTTTATCTGGATGGTAGAGGATACTCATGTCATAGTCCTTGAGCAATTCAAGCCATCTCCTTTGCCTCAAATTAAGCTCTTTCTGAGTGAAGACATATTGTAGGCTCTTGTGGTGTGTGAATACATCAACACATGCCCTATAAAAGTAGTGGTTCTATAGAGTGAGAGCAAAGACCACCACTGCCAACTCCAAATCATAAGTAGGATAATTCTTCTCATGCACCTTAAGCTGTCTAGAAGCATAGGCAACAACCTTTCCCTTCTGCATCAAGACACATCCCAATCCCACTCTTGAAGCATCACAGTAGATAACAAATCCATCTGTTCCATCAGGCAAGGTCAACACTTGTGTGGTGGTTAACCGCGTCTTCAGTTCTTTGAAGCTTTTCTCACACTCGTCGGACTATTGAAACTTGACCTCTTTTGAGTCAATTTGGTCGATGGTGCAGACATGGAAGAAAATCTCTCAAACCTCTAGTAATAGCCAACCAATCCCAGAAAGCTCCTTATGTCGGTTGATTTAGCTGTTCTTGGCCAGTTCTTGACAGTACCAATCTTTTGGGTATCCACTTGTATTCTATCTCCAGAAATTATATGGCCTAAGAAAACTATCAATTTGAGCCAAAATTCATACTTAGAAAAGTTTGCATATAACTCATTGTCTTAGACTGTGTGCAAAGTGATCCGAGGTGATTGGCATGCTCCTTCTCATCTCTGGAATATACCAAGATATCATCAATAAACACGATCATGAACATGTCAAGACACTGTCTGAATACTCTTTTCATCAAATCCATAAACTCTGCGGGTGCATTGGTCAACTGAAACAACATCACCAAAAATTCAAAATGACCATATTGAGTTCGAAAAACTATCTTTGGGATATCACACTCCCTCAGTTTCAATTGGTGATTGCCTCATCTAAGGTCTATCTTAGAGAAAAAAGTAGCACCCTAAAGTTGGTCAAACAAATCACCAATCCTTGGAAGAGGATACTTATTCTTAATATTCACCTTATTCAATTGACGATAATCAATACATATCCTTAGGGAACCATCCTTATTTTGCATGAACAAGACTGGAGCACCCATAGGGAGATACTCAACCATATGAGTCCTTTCTCTAACAAATATCTCAACTGCTCTTCAACTCTTTCAACTCTGTAGGGGCCATTCTATTGGGGGGAGATAGAGATAGGATGGATTTCATGAATAATATCAGTCCCGAAGTCAATCTCCCTATTAGGAGGGACTCAAGGTAGATCCCCAGGAAACACATCAAGAAACTCACTCATAATCCGGATGGACTCTAGAGTTGGGGACTTAACATCATCAAAATTGACTTGCACGAAGTGATAGATACTTCCCTTAGAAATCAGTCATCGAGCATTGTGGTAAGAAATAAACTTACCCTTTTGTGCAACAGATTTATCCTTCCACTCAACAATAGGCTCATTCTGCAATTGGAATTTGATAGTTCAAGTTCGGCAATCAACAGCGGCATAGCAGGCATGAAGCCAATCCATACCAAGGATCTCATCGAAATCAACCATCTCTAACTCAATCAAATCAATAAGAGTATCCCTATGATAGATGGACACCACACAATCTCTATAGATCCTCTCAGGCAAATAGACTCACCAACAAAAGTAGAGACAAAAAATGGCTCAAGCAAGTACTCAGGAATAATCTCAAATCTATTCGCCACATACGGTGTCTCAAAATAACAAGTTGCACCCAGATCAAATAAAGCATGGCAAGGAAAGGTAAAGACTCGATTCATACCCATCACAACCTCTGGTGCAAACTCTTGGTCCTGTCGATTCCAAATCGCATACAGAAGATTTGTCCCACTGCCTGCCCTGATACAACACTCCCCTGGTTTCCTCTCACTGGCAGTGCTATGGTTGAAGTCTGGGCCTTATTGCTCCACATTGGACAATCTCTCTGAAAATGGCTCTGCTAGCCACACCTGTAGCAACCATTTCCTCCCTCTCTACACTCTTCCAGATGTATCCTGCAACACTTCCCACAAGGTGGCTTCCCTCTAGAACCAAGGGTCACACTTGCTTGAGACTGTGCACCCTGTGCCCTAACATTTGGCTACCCTTGACCTCTGATCATATCTGTGGCTCGGGGTTTGTGCACTGGTTGAAGATGGTGCATAGCTGGAGAACCTCTTCTGAAAGGACTTATCTCCCTTACCCTTCGTAGTCTGGTTAGGCTCAAGCCCTGCTGATATGGACTTCTTACTCAAATGCTCCTTTCTGTCCTTTTTCTTATCTTCTTCAATTTGTGGTGCATAGACCATCATTTTGGAATATCCATGCTTGGGATCAATAATGCCACTTTGCACTCTCTCTTTACCTACTTACCCAATCCAGACATGAATTTCCTCATCCTCACTCTTATGTCTTGTACCATCTCTAGGGAATACCTAGATAACTGAAGGAATTTCAGCCTGTATTCCTTAACAATTAGCATCCTTGACTCTCTTCCCACTGATTGTACCAAATATTGGCCACATCTTTGAGCTAGCACACCTCAAGCTCAACTCTATCAGTCTCAGTTGCATGCATACGCTTCAACACCTTCCACATCTCATCGATAAACGTCTGAGGATCCTCTTCAACCTTAGACCCAGTGTAGACAAGTGGGTTCATCGTTAGAAAGACTCTTAGTCTAGAGCAGTTGTTAGCTCATGAGAGTTAGAACTAGGAGTTTGTGAATACTGGTTCCCACTTTGGGCAACTATCAACTATGTGAGCATGGCAGTAGCTCCTCTAAAGTCAGCTTCCATTGTAGGGGCAGGTGGAGCAGTAGGTGTCACAGGAACACCAGCAATACTTGCTGGTTGAATTCGGCCCCTCATTTCTATCTGAGGATGCACCTCTAAAGTAGGGTTCTCAATAGTACTAGCTGAAGCATTCCTCTAGGTTACGGTGCATCTTGGAGGCATGACCTACAATCAAATAGTGCATAAGTTAGAAAAGAATTTTATAGAGTTTCCAACTCTATCGCACGAACTCAAAATACCAAAGAAGTGTTACTATTCCTGATGTCTATAGCTTCCTTCTTATGAAGTGTCATGCACAACACACACATAAACAAGACTCTATTAGACACGACTTCATAGACTCCCTAGGACTCTTGAACTCTATGTTTTGATACCAAGTTTGTCACGCCTTGGGAGGTACCCTTGGCATCACCGACACTCAGAGACTATTGCTAGCCCCCAACCAACCCACTTGACCTAATCATCATATAACACTCAACAACGGAAGAAATATCTCAAATAAATAGGCATCCTACTATAAGGAAATATAAATCTCTTGTATCATAGTTTTAATGAAAATAAATTTATATACAAAAGACTCATCAGATCCTCTACTCAAATGTCTATGAAATCTTTACTCATCAATCTAAGATGGTGCCACGACAGGCCATGGACACCTCAATCAATGGAAGAAAGTGTCCTAAATAAACTCATAAAATAAAAGAGCACCTCCGGATAGCAAAAAGGGCTTACTAACTTTGGAAGTGTACTGATCTGGACCTCAATGATGCGCGGGCTGAAGTCTTATATCACCTGTATTTGCATCATAAAATGATGCTGGCCTAAATAGATGTCAGTACATGGGATATACTTATATGTGAAATAGCTCAAGAAAGTAAAGCTTGACTCACTAATCTTAACTAAACAACACATGCTCAAGTCAATTTATGCAAGTTTAGAGTAAATCATGCTTTTAAAAGTAAGCTCAGTAAAAATAGACATGGTTTAAAAATGTCATGCTCAACCAAGGTTTTGTTTGGGAGTTGCTCTAACCCACATACTCTCCACCCAATAAAAACATAAGTAAAATTCAAATTTAAATCACAATATAGATTACTCATGCACAAATCAAGCTCTAAAAGGGGCATGCACTTCATAACTTCATAACTTCAATGCATTTCATCATATTAGGGTGTAAATCACTTTAAAATCAATAAATAAATATAGCCTATACATCAATTCAATTTATTAAATAGTAATTCTTAAAACCCATATTTAAAAGTAAAATAAAATTCATGAAAATCCCTTGAAAAGAGTTTGGGTCTTCTTGGTTGAAATGGACAAAGAATCAAACCCATATACCTTAGCTAATGAAGAAGATTCAAGAAGAAATTTGGTAAAGAAAGAGCCTTTCCTTGATCCCCAAGCTTAATTCCTACTAGAGTTCTTTGAGAGTGACTTGAGAGAATTTTCAATTGTGAGGAATGAATTTGAATGAGAGAAATAAAGTTTAGGTCATTAAGAAGTCTTTAGGTAGCATAGGAAGTTATAAAAGTCCCTTAGAAGAAGCCACAATTACAAAACAAACCATTAATGAAGCAAAATAACATGTATTGCTAGTGGTCCCATGAGGAGATCTCATGGTCCTTACAAGGTTTCACGGATCGTGAAAGCCACCCGTGATACCTCACTTAGTCAATTCTCAAAAAATACTGCACAGACGAGCTTTACAGAAGTGGTCAGAACATGTTGATCCGAACTAGGAATGAGGTGAAATTGGATGCATTAGAAAGCTAATTCAAAGAGATTTAATTCGATAGGTTATGGGTCGTCAGTTCTTTTTGTGCTAGGAGATATGACCATTTAAAGTTGAACCTTCTATCAGTTCTTATGAAAAGCTTAGCCAATGGAATTCCTTTGAATTTAGCTTGATGAAAGAGACCCATGATGGCCCGAAATAAAATAAATAAGCTTGAATTGAGGGCTTGAAAGTGAGCTTATCTTGAGCTTGAGGATTCCATACTTAGAAAAATTCGAGGAAGGTATCTAATGGTTAGTCTTACGGTCCTTACCAAGTTATACAACCCATGTACTCCTCCCTACCACATCCTTTAGAAATTTCTTCACAACAAAGTATCGAGACGGTGATTCAATACTTAGAAAATTTTCACTCCGAAACCTATACTGGAGGCTATATGGACTGTACCACTTTGTACGGACCATATACTTGGCCGTACCACTTAACGTGGTCCCAAAACTATGGGATTTCAAGACTAAGGCCACCACACTGTTCACCACACAGTTCTTCAAGTGTCACATGGCCCATAGGGGGTCCGTTTGTTGTGTGCCTTAGTCCAAAACTCCACATTAAGGCCCATAGATTCCATATAAGGCCAAGGGCCACTCAAGGAGGCTCCACGCAGTTTATATAGCCTCACACGGATCGTGAGGGCTGCCATGGAGCATCACCTTAGTCCAAAACTTTTCCAAAACCAAATTTCCAATCTCCAATGAGGTCGTACAACGTTCGGGTCCTTACATCATCTCCCCCTTGGAAACATTCATCCTCGATTGTGCTAGAACACGGCTTGACTAAGAACATGAAACACTCAAACACAAGATACAATGCATATTTCATCACTTGTAAATCATAAAGTCATTAAAACTCGTATCAAACCTCTTCAAATCATTCAAATAATCTTTAAATCATTTTCGTGCACGTATATGCATGTTTTCTCATGAAACTCAAGAGTGAAAGAACTAGGACCATTAAGAATAGGAAAAACTTAATACCAAAGGCTTGAATAGATTGGAAAGGATAGAGGTATCATTGCATCATACTTGATTCCACTTCCCACGTAGCACCTTCAACATGTTGGTCCCTCCAAAGCACTTAAACCAAGGCAATATCCTTTTACAAAGCCCTTTCCACTTGCCTATCCAAAATATCCACCGGGACTTTCTCATAAGACTAGCTCTTCTCAACCTCCGCACCTTCCAAAGGCATAATAATACTAGGATCACTAACTAACTTCCTCAACATAGACATATGGAAGACCGGGATTGGAGCTCATATCCAGAGGCAAATCCAACCTATCAGCCACATTCTCAATTCATTCCACAATCTCTTAAGGAACTATATACCGAGGACTTAGCTTTCCCTTCTTCCCAAAAAGCATCACACCCTTCATAGGTGAGACTTTAACATACAACCAATCGCCAATAAGAAACTCAAGATCCCTCCTTCTAAACATCTAAATAAGACTTTTGATGACTTCGAACCATTTCTAACCTTTCCCTAATCAATTTCACTCTTTCCGTAGCCTCCAACACTAACTCTAGGCCTATAGAAGTCATCTCATCTAACTCAAAACACCCCATCGGAGATCTACACTTCTACTATATAAAGACCCAAATGGTGCTATACTAATGCTAGCATGATAGCTATTATTGTAAGAAAACTCAATAAGTGGTAGATGATCAGCCTAATTAATTTTAAATTTTAACACAAAAAGACATCGACATATCCTCTAAAGTCTGAATTGTTGTCTCGGCTGGCCCAACGGATTGAGGATGAAAAGCGGTACTTAGCTTTACCTTAGTGCTAAGCCTCCCTTGAGATGATTTCCAAGAGTTAGAAGTGAGTTAGGTATGACAATCCAATATAATAAAAGTAGGCACACCATCCAGTAAAACCAACTTCAAAATATATAATTTGGTATCGTCTCCAACATTGAAAATGGTCTTAACCAATAAGAAGCGAGTCGATTTATTCATTCTTCCAATAAAAACCCAGATGAAGTCAAATTGCTTCCGGTACGGGGAAACCCAATCACATAGTCCATATTCTAATTTCCTTATTTCAAGTAGGGATTTTAATATTTTGGACTAAATAATTGGGCCTTTGATGTTCTACCTTCACTTGTTAGTGCTTAGAGTGTTCAGAATCAATTCTTGTTATGTCCTTTCTTCATATATGCCACTAAGACACTTCTCTTAAGTACCAGTACATCTTAGTAGATCTCAAGTGAATAGAATAGCGAGATTTATGGGCTTCACTTATGGTAACCCTCCTAAGATCATCCACATCCAAAATAAATACCGATCTTGATACTAAAACACACCATCTCCCCTTTGGAAGAAGACTTCTATCTTATTTATGGAAACTAACTTCTTCAACTCAACCAATGACATATCTAGATCTTGCTTGGCCTTATTATCAACAACCATGGAAGATTTGGCCCCATTCTAAACATGCATACCACCATCATTAGAGTCAGCCAACTTAACATCCAATCTTTCCAAACAATGAACATGTTTTGCCAACTCTTTCTTCCATTTATAAACATAAGTCACACCTCCCATAGATAGTCTACTAACAGCATCAGCTACAACATTTGCCTTGTCAGGATGATATTGTACACTCATGTCATAGTCCTTTATGAGTTCCAACCATCTCCTTTTCCTCAAGTTAAGATTCCTTTGAGTGAACACATACTACCACTCTTGTGATTGGTGAAAACATCAACATACAGATAGTGTCTCAAAATCTTCAAAGCAAACACCACCGTCGCTAACTCAAGATCATAAGTTGGGTAATTATTCTCATGCACCTTCAATTGCCTTGACACATAAGTTATCACCTTGTCATGTTGCATTAGTACACAACCCAACCCAATTTAAGAAGCATCACAATATCTCACAAACCCATCTAAGCCATCTGGTAAAGTCAAAACAGGAATCAATGTAAGCTGATCTTTCAAAGTCTGAAAATGCTTCTCACACTCATCCGACCATACAACCTTGGCCTTCTTATGAGTCAACTTGGTCAATGGAGATTTAATAGATGATAAATATTTAACAAACCTTCTATAATAACTAGCCAAACAAAAGAAAATTTCAAATATCCAAAGGGGAAAGTTTGCCAAATAATGCACATCCTTCACAAACTCCATTCTGACCTAATCTATAAAATCAGCTACAACATCTTCCTTTCTTGGATTGCATTATGAGCCCAAAGTAACTCCCCCTATTAAATAGATAGGAATGAAGATAGGAAATCTTAAGACACACACCATGGCACGATATGAATAATGGGAAAGTGAAACATTTCCTAAAATGCCTTATAGCCTCCTACCTATAGATGTGGCGTGCTTCACACACATGAGTAACACTCTACTTGATGCGACATATTATACTCTGTGGAACATTTATAAACATAGTGCTCTGATGCCATCTCTGTCATGACTTGGACCTAGGGTCTCAGAGTGACATGGCAAATAAGAACCCGAAAGTCCCCAGACAAGCCTCATAATATCTATTCACACATCATCGGTTCAGAAGTGTATATATAAATAGTAAACATATATTTTTAAGGGACGGAAAAGTAGGCCTCACGCTATAGAGGTGTCATAAGGATATGAGATTAACATGAATTCACATAGCACGTAAGAACTAAGGGGAGGGTAAGTATGACTTACTCTATGGGGGTAATATGAGACTGGGATCTTCCAAATCATAGAATGAATCCACAACATAAGCTTATAATCAATCCATAATAATAGAACTATTGAGTAACCATATCCATAAACATAAACTTTGAATATAACACTTCGCACATAAATGTAAGAGAGTCTATAAGAGGTCAAACAATGCCTCTAATAATAGATAGGACAAGGACCAAGACATATCTCGAGATCACCCTCAAAGTAAATAACATAAACAAGACATCATAGATAGAGTAATGGTGGCTTGTCCTTGGAATATAGGACTTACCACAACAAGTATTTCAGGACCAATCTAGCCGTCATGGTAGATGAAGGTAATCTACGGTCCCGACATGGTTAGATCATATAGGCAAAAGTATGAATTTGTACATTTGAATGTACTAAGTATGCGGGCATGCAATGCACATGACTTATCAAACCTGCACTCAATGTCAAAAGACAAGGGCACATATATAGAAAGAGTCATATAATCAAGAGAATAGTATAGAAAAATGCAATAAGGTACATGATGCATGAATGTAAAAATATTTTATTCATATTGAGGATAGGACTGTAACCGACATAAGACAGAGTGAGCTAAAACTTAGAACTCTGTCGACTTCCCATAACAGATAAAAAGGTGACCTACTTGCCAAAGATATATCCTTAACATTCTTCTTCTTATTTCCCCCTTGGGACATGAAACATATGCCGATGTTAGGCACATAGCTCAAGGAAAAGTAGTATGGACCCTTGGGGATAGCCCACCCTGCCTCCAATCGTATCGGTGCAAGATCATCATCCCACTAGAATATCTCTCTCTCTCTCT
>JAABOM020127114.1:0-21648 GCA_011800125.2 Solanum clarkiae | reverse complement strand
TCGGAGATTCATAAAAGACTTCTTTAAAATTTCACACCCATTGTGTAAATTAATAGAGAAGATGCTAAGTTCATGTTTGATGATGCATGTATGCAAGCCTTTGAAGAGTTAAATGAAGTGGTTGATCTCAGCACTAATTATTGTGGCTCCAGACTAGTCCAAGCTCTTTGAAATCATATGTGATGCGAGCGGGATCGCTCTAAGTGTGGTATTGGGACAATGCAAGGAGAATATATTACATCTCATATTGATTCCAACAAAGCCCTAAAGCCCAAAAGAATTACCTTGTCACAGATCAAGAGTTACTTGCATTGATCTTTGCATTCAAAGAGTTCAGCTCATACCTGTTGGGAGCCAAAGTGGTGGTGCATACTAACCACTCAGCGCTTAAATATTTGATGGCTACAAAGGATGGAAAGCTAAGGATAATGAGATAGATGCTTCTCTTGCAAGAGTTCAACTTTGATGTCATTGATAGAAAAAGGATAGAAAATCAGGTTGCAGATCACCTATCTAGATTGGAAGATTAGGAAATGATGAAATTTGATGATGCAATAGAGATCAATGATTCCTTTCCTGATGAGATAGTGTTGGCTGCATCAAATGATCTTATACCTTGGTTTGCAGATTATGCAAATTACTTGGTGAATGATATCGTGCCACCTGACTTAAACACACATCAACGTTAAAAAATTATACATGATGTGAGGAAATTCTTTTGGGATGATCCATACTTGTTCCGTGTATGTTCTGATGGGATTATTCGTCACTGTGTTCCTGAGGTAGGAATGATAAGCATACTTGAGGCATGACACTCGTCATTGGTAGGTAGACAACATAGTGGGATTCGAACAGCTCATAAGATTTTACAATGTGGGCATTATTGGCCCATAATCCACCAAGATGCTCATAATTATGTCAAAGCTTGTGATAGGTGCCAAAGAGAAGGTGAGGATACTCGCAAGAATGAGCTCCCTTTAAATCCTATTTTGGTGATTGAGTTATTTGATGTGTGGGGGATAGATTTCATGGGACCATTTGTAGCTCACATGGAAACAAGTACGTCTTAGTTGTTGTGTATTATGTATCAAAGTGGATGGAGGTCGTAGCTCTATCTAATAATAAGGGTAAAAGTGTCATAGCATTCCTAAAAAGGAATATCTTCTCAAGATTTGGTACTCGTCGGGCTATCATCAGTGATGGAGGTTCTCACTTCTGCAATAGACTTTTTAAAGCTCTTCTTGAAAAGTGTGGGGTGAAACATAGGGTGGCGACGCCTTATCATCCCCAAACAAGTGGGCAAGTAAAAGCGTCAAATAGGGAAATTTAAACTGATATTTTATCTACGACTGTGAATGCAAATCAAACAGATTGGTCCAGGAAGCTGGATGATGCATTATGGGCATACCGGACTACATTCAAGACTCCTATAGGCATGTCCTCATATCAACTTGTTTTTGGGAAAGCATGTCATCTGCCATTGGAACTTGAGCATAAAGCAATGTGGGCATTGAAGAAGTTGAATCTAGATTGGAATGATGTAGCTAACTTTATATTGAGCCAACTCAATGAGCTTGATGAGTTTCAATTGAAATCATATGACAGTTAGGCCTTGTATAAGCAAAGAATGAAGATACAACATGACCGCCGCATAGAAAACTGCCAATTCGCACCAGGGGACTTAGTTCTACTCTTTAATTCTAGATTAAATGTGTTTCTCGGGAAGCACAAATCTTGATGGTTGGGACCCTTTCAAGTAGCACCGCATCTTTGATCATGGGACCATTGAATTGGAGAAACAAAGTGGAGGTACTTTTAAAGTAAATGGCCAAAGAGTGAAGCCATACCTTAGAAATGTGAAAGAAATAAACACGGTTAAAGAATGGGATCTTGAGGAAGTCTGAGCACTCCTGATAGCTATGTCATGCCGCGACTATAAATCAGGCTCTGCTTGGGAGGCAACCCAAGGTGGACCATAGCGATTAGGTGCCAAGGTATTTTTGTGCCCTATTATTATATTTTTTCTTGATTTTGTGAGGACAATGCATAACGTTTTTGATGGCGTGTGGATAGTTATAGGTCTTGGTGAAGTCTGAGTAACTTTGGTTCATAACTACCTCAAATTTTAATCTTGAGGTTTTCTTGCCTTTGTTCTTTTTCCTCGTGGATATTTAATTTTTGTTGAACTGGCAAGTTTAGGATGTTTGATAATATGTGTAGCTTATAGCATGTTTTTATGTTTCTTTTTGAAAATTGGTACCCACCAAAAAATTTTGATTGGTAGTTAAATGGCAACCATACATGTTTGGGTGTTTGGAAATAGTTGTTCTGATAAGTGAGGATAATTTGAGACATGACGCATGATCTTTGAGTTGCTTGTTGACAATGTATGCAATGCCATGTGAGTGTGAGTTTATTTTGCTAAATTCATTCATTTTTGTGCTAATTTAGAACTTTCGCTGTTACTCTAAGTCAGATTGTAGATTAAATGGATTAAGAAAGGATCTTAGGCCTTTGTTCTTTATATTAGGCCACTTTAGCCTAAAATAACCAACCAATATTTTATCCCTTGTTCCAAATATTTGAGGCTTACATGAACTAATTCTTTCTAAAGTACCTAATTAGCCTAACCTTATTTAGTCATAAACCTTGAGATTGGCCCTGGTCTGTACTTGAGCATTGTGAACCTTGATTGAGGCAAAAAGTCTAAGTTGAGGGTGGCCGATGTAGGGGTAAAATCACAAAAATAAGGTGGTGAGTTGGGAATGGGGAGGAAAAAGAAAAAAATCATGTATCGGGAGCAAGAAAAATAAAAAGATGTCTTAGATTGAGATTAAAAGCAAAATGAAGTGTAAAAATAAAGTAAAAGTTGAAAAATAAGAAGAAAGTGCCCGAAAAAGCTTGAATGTCGTAAAAGGGAGAAAAAAGGTGGAAATGTTGGAGTTGGTAAGGTGAAAATGTTGAAAATCATAGTTCAAGAATGACCTTCAGTCACTATTTTTCCAAAAGGCCATATCAAAGCCCCCGGAGCCTACATTACAAGCCTAGAAAATTTTAAAATGATCGTAGTCCACTTAGATGAAAGTCTGAGTCATGAGTATACGGGTAAGCTTATGGTATTTGTATCATGTATGAACATCTTTTATAAGAGTGAGTGTTCTTGCTTAGTCCCAAGACTGAAACTGAAATCATCATTGAGTGTTAAAATGGGACTTTTTTCTATGAGGGAACTTGCATTGTATCATTAGCATTTGACTTGTTCAGTGATTGTGAACTGTTGATTTTCCTTTGTTTGTCATGGTTGTTTTGTCAAATGCATCAATCTGCTTTGCGTTGCTAAATAGCTACCTGATCTTGTTTTGAAAAAGTGATGTGGGTACTTGAGTTTGAAGTGAGTAAAATGTATGTCATTGGGTTGAGGTATGTGTGTTACTTTATTATCTATATAGTTTGAGTCGTCGCTTGAGGGTAAGCAACAATTTTAAGTTGAGGATGTCGATGTGCTGTTAAAATACAACACATTTGATATCTAAAACTTAGGATTTTGTGTGTTCTCAATGTGACATTTGTGGTTTTTACATATTTTGTGTTTGTTTTTGCAGAAAAGCAGGTTGGCATAACTTTTGGAGAAAATTGCAGAATTTTCTGGTTTTTGAAGGCCTACAAGACCCTCTACAAGTCATAGAGCAATCTACGAGTTGTAGAGTGTGTTTCATGGGGACTTCCAGTCAAGAATGAAAGTCTAAAGTCCAGCTATATGAGACCCTTATATGAGTCGTAGAGAAATCTACGAGTCGTATAGAGGGATTCCGTAAAGATTTCCAGAGATGGATCAGATAAAACGATGAAGTCTATGAGAAGCCGATACGAGTTGTAGATCAGACTATGACTCGTAAAGTGGTTCCATAGTAGTGAATTTCAAGATTCAAGAAGCTGAATACAAGACCCCAATTACGACTCGTAAACACAGTTACAAGACGTAACTGCGTGTCATAGGGTCCGCCGACCAATTTTTTTATTTTTTGTGACTTGTTTGTAAATACTATAAATAGTATAATTAGGTTATTTTAGGAAGGAGTACGACAGAATAGAAGAGAAATGTCATTAGAGTACTTCTTAGGGTTATATACTTGGAGATTAAATATTGGAAAGGAGAATACACTTGTGGATTCATTGTATCTTTCAACCTTGTGATTCTCAATACAAATTGGGTTTGCTTGTTCTTCAATCTATTTGGGTAATAGATTAATTATGTTTTCTCAATTTATATTTCTTTATCTGCCCATAGCATAAGTAGCTAAATTCAACTTGGGGTTGTGGGAACAATGAAGATCTAATCAAATAGACCCATATAATTTGCAATTCTTGGAATAAGTATTTACATGTATTAATCAATTCACTTCGTATTGAATGTTTTCTAGTGATGGCTAACATTAGAACTTGTCTAGTATTACCTTCCGATCCAGGTAGTAATGAATAGGAAAAGAGATTGGTTAACAGGATTCGATAATGTGTTCTCGTCTAATCAACCGAACTAGAACAACAGGAGGTTGAATGGGACAATAGGTAATGGTTAGTATTGCATACTACGGAGATGGGCCAAGTCACATAGTGAAATTTGCCTCTCACCTTTGATCAAAGGGCTTGGTGAACTTAAATTACCATTCTACATGTTATACTTTAGTCGAGAATTGGGTTATCCAGGGTTATTGAGTTGGTGAATCATAGGAACACAATTTCCCAAGTTTCTCTCTGTTATTGATTGTATCTTGTTTTAGTTAGTTTAGTTTAATTTCTTATCAATCATAGCAAACCCTCCCCCTTGGAGAATTGAGTTAGTTAATACTTGAATTGTTTATTGGTGAACCGATTTGGAAAGCTCTATATTCTCTATGGGATTTGATCCTAACCTTGGTTAGGTTTTATATTTGACAACGACCATTTTATCCTCCAAAAGAGAGGTGTAACTTGGGCGTGATCAGTTGGACTCTCTGGACAGAGTACCACTACTGAGCAAACCATCTCGCAGGAGAAATGTGGCCAGACTCAGCCACAGACTAGCACTTAGGTTCCCAGGTACACTTTTGACCCCTTCATATGTTTATTTTGCTTGATTTTGTGCATTGGGGACAATGCACATCTTTTTCGATGGGGTGTGGGCAGTTATGGGCCTCAGTGAAGTCTGAGTATCTTATGGTCCATAACTATCCCAATTTTTTATGCCGAGATTTTCTTACCTATGTTCTTTTTCCCTATGGATATTTTCTATCGAACCAGCACGTTTAGGATGTTTAGATAATATTTATAGCATATAGTACCAATACTTGTGGCATATAGCATGTTTTTATGTTTTGTTTGAAAAATGATACCCACCAAAAATTTTGATTAAGTAGTTAGATAAAAAAACTATCCATGTTTAGGTGTGTGACAATATTTGTTCTGATAAGTGAGGGTACATTGAGATAAAAAGCATGATCTGTGATCTTTTGTTGATAATGTATGTAGTGCCATGTGTTTGTGAGCTTTATTTTATAAATTCATGTACTTTGTGCTAATTCAGAACCTACCCTATTACTCTAAGTTAGATTGTAGATTAATTAGATTATGAAAGAATCTTAGGCCATTGTTCCTAAATAGTCTACTTTAGCCTAACAATAACCAACCAAAATGATGATATATCCCTCATTCCTAATGTTTGAGCCTAACATGTACGTATTCTTTGAAAACATATAATTAACCTAGCCTTGTCCAGTGAAAAATCCTGAAATTGGTCCTGGTCTTTCCTTGCACATTCTGTACCTTAACACAAGCTAAAAGCCTATGTTGAGGGTGGCTGGTGTAAGGGTAAAGCAAAAACATAAGAGGGTGAGTTAGGAAGACGGATAAAAAGGAGCAAAATCACATATTGGGTGCAGGAAAAATAAAAGATGCCTTAATTGAGAGCTAAAAAGCAAAACGGAGTATGAAAATAAGGTAAAAAGCTGAAAAATAACAAGAAAACACCCAGAAAAGCTTGGAATAGGAAAAAGGTAGAATAAGGTGAAAATAACAAAGTTGGTGGGGCAAAACTATAGAAAAACACAATTTCAAGAAGGGCCTTTAGTCACTATTTTTCCAAAATACCATACCAAAGCCACCTGAGCCTACGTTATAAGCCAAGAAAGTCCTGAAGTGATCCTAGTCTAATTAGTTGAAGGTCTGAGTCATGAGTATAGGAGCAAGCATATGGTATTAGTCATCATGCATGAATATCTTTTGTGAGGGTGAGTGCTTTTGTATAGTCCCAAGGTCAAATATGAAAACATCATTGAGTGTTAGATATGGGACTTCTTTCTATGAGGGCACTTCTGTTGCATTGTTAGCGTTTGACTTTTTCAGTGATTGTGGATTGTTGATAACTCCTTGCTTGTCATAGTTGTATTGTCACATGCACCAGTCTGCCTTACTCTGCTAAATAGCTATCTGATCCTATTTTGGAAAGTTGGTGTGGGTATCTGAGTTTGAGATGTAAGTGATGTATGCCATTGAGTTGAGGTCTGTCTCTTACTGTATTGTCAATATAGATTGACTCTGCCGTTTGAGGACAAGTAATAATTTAAGTTGAGAGTGTTGATGTGCTGCCAAAATACAACACTTTTGATGCTTAAAACTTAGTATTTTGTGTGTTCTCAATGTGATATTTGTGGGTTTTATGTGTTTTTGTGTTTAGATTTGCAAGATTACAGGTTGGCCATGATCTGGGGGGAAATTGTAGAAGTTTCCGGTCTTTGCTATTGTACGAGACAGTCTACAGATCGTAGAGAATTCTACAAGTCATAGATAGGTTTCATGAGGATTTCCAATGAAGGGCTACTTGCTGAAGTTGAAGTCTACAAACATCCAGATGAGTCGTGGAGCAATTTAGGAGTCGTAGCAGACCTTTCGTGCCTTAGGGATTAGAGAAGTGGACTTATAGGAAAGTTATCACATGAAACCCCCTTTACGAGTCATGAAATACTTTACAAGTCATAAAGGACTTCCAGAGAAGTGAAGTCCAAAATTCCAGTAACTGATTACGAGACCCTGACTACGAGTCGTAGAAGATAATATGGGTCGTAAAGTACCTTTCGTATAGCGTGCCGACCAGTTTTCCTAATTTGTTTAGGACTTATTTTTAATTATTATAAATAGATTTTTTAGGTTATTTTTCAGAAGTTCTCGTCAGTTAACGTCAGTCTAGTGTAGCTTTAGGTTAAGTACTCAGAGAACACAGTATTCTTGGGGAGAAAATTGTGAAAGAATCTTTCAGAACACTTGTGGTGTAATTTGATCTTCAAGCTTGTGATTTTCATTGACTTTGGATTTGCTTGTTCTTAATTCAATTGTGTAAGTGTTTAATTATGTCTTTTGAATTCATAATCTCTTCATCTACATATATCATGAGTAGCTAAATTCACAACCAGGGTCGTGGGAACCATGAAGAACTAATAAAGTAAAACTGGATAATTCACAATTGTTGGAAGTTGTATATGTATGTATTAATTAACTCTCTTTGTTTTGTACGTTTTCTAGTAGTGACCAATATTAGAACTTACCTAGTGTTACTGACTGGACCAAGGTAGTATTAAATAGGAGAAAAGATTAATTAACAAGATTCGATTGATGTGTTCTTATCTAATCAACCAAACTGGGGAAAGGGGAGGTTGTTAGGGACGAATAGATAATAGTTCGTAATGTACACTATGGAGATGGGCTAAGTTGCATAGTGAAATTCGCCTTTCACCTTTGACCAAAGGGTTTGGTAAACTTAAATTACTATCCTGCATGTTATACACTAGACAAGAATTAGGTTATCTGCTGATTCTGAGTTGGGGAATCATGGGGAAGACAATACCCTAGTTGCTCTCTATTATTGATTTTTCTCTCGTGATAGTTTAGTTTAATTTCTCATTGATTATTGTCAAACCCCCCCTCCCTTCGGGGATTTGAGTCGGTTAATTACTCAGATTACATATTGATGAATCCTCGTGAGTCTACGTATTCCCAGTGGGATCGACCTTAACCTTGGTTAGGTTCTATATCTTGACAGCAACCGCTTTTTAGTCTAAAAAGGAGGTGTAACTTGGGTAACATCAGTGCCTACCAAGCATCTCCTGAGTGCTTGCCAAATTCCTAACTCAGCCATCACAGCTAGTACCAAGAACTGCACCATGGAAAGATGCAGAAAAGTAGGGGTGAGTACCAGATAAAGTCACCAAGTAGGCATCATCAGCCAACTAAATGAAAACAGTAAGTATAGCATGCCCAAATGTAGAAACTATAATAAAGCTAGCAAATCTGAGCCCAGGCCAATGAGTAAGCATGTCTAGAGAATCACTAAACCTCGATGGAACCAACCAAGTGATGTACAATGATATACTGATAAAGATCGAGTAGGCCATTCCACAACTAATACCAGACTGGGAGATAGTGTTGTACACAGGTGCTAGGACCTAATATATATACTTGTATGGCAATGGAGCCCCTATAAACCCAAAAGGTACACCCGCGTACAACCAAGCTGACAGGATCACCATGGAACCTAACATAATCACCATGGTACCCAACTCTCAATATCGCTGGAACAGGGGTCAGTTGTACATAAGTGTAACACCGTAGTGTCTAAGCCTGGACGCCCATTGAGCCCCCATAATTCCAGAGGGTAAACCCACACACAATTAGGTTGTGTACAGGTGTCTTGATCTACAGGTAATCAACCAGGTCCTCAACCCATCCAGGAACCAGTATTACATGGGGCCTCGAACCCCTAGTCCTCCCTACCTGGCCTCCGATCGGGGTAGTTAGCCCAGGCCAGATGGTCAGACAATATACATAATGGTGGGACAAATCCCCTGCGGGATAAAGAATCCCCCTAACAAAATCGAGGGGGTCCCTAACCTAGCATATCAATAGGTGCTCAGACTTCAGAATTATCCCCCGAGACTCAGACTCTCAGATGTGACACTAGGACTCAGACAACGGGGACGTCATCCAGGACTCATCCACGAGAATAGTCTACCCGAATCTGAACCTTTTAAGTCATACTGTGTCTCAAGATAAGATTCACACAACCCAACCAAGCATAACCATCACCTTTCTCAGACAACAACAAGTAACCCTAGTCGGAGGTAAGAAGAACCAGTACCCAACAGCTAACAGCAGTATACCAGAGTGTATATATCCCCGATCGGTGCAACCAGGCCTAATAGGGCCATATAATCCACAATCCAGCTACCCATGGGTAAGGGTAGTAAAGCATGGGCAACCATAGTTATATCACTAGTATCTACAATAACCAAGCCAGACGAAGTCATATCTACACCAAAACCATATCACAGTACGGTATATAATCAACGAGTAGCCTCACAACCAGTGTATCTTAGTAGTATCAGGATATACACTCATACAGATAAGAGCTAGGTCATAATACGTACATGCCCTATGGTATCAGCCCATGCACAACCTGTACGAGGCCTCCCTATGGTCACTAATACCACCAATACCAAAACTACAAATACTACAGCTACTAACATAAAGGTACAACCCCATAACATTATATGCTACGCCCTACAAAGTATGACCTTTCACATACTATGCATATACCATGGCTCAACCCATAATCAGGCCATTATATGGCATATAATCAATAAATAGTCCCTAAAACCAAATATAGATACTAGACCAGTGCAAAGGTAGCATGTAATCACTTGTCAGCCTTATAAGCTAGTCTATTTTAGTAGCCTTAGGCCACACACACATACAACCAAGAGTTCAGCTCAATGTACATACCTATCACATATTCGCAGCCCTTATCACGCTTTCTTGTAGTTTGACAGTCCTAGAACTCAATAATATAGTCAGTACAACTAACATATCCTTCAATATGTAATGACCATCCTATATCATCATATATATACAAACATAAAGAACAACCAACCACATACAATGCATAAATTACAACCCAATCCATCCATAGCACATTTCCACATATATCAGCTCAAATATACTAATATTTTCACTCAGTTTAAGGTTTAGAGAAGCCTAACCTACCTAGAAGGCGATCCCTTGCACTCCTAGTCAGTCCACTTGAGCTTCTTACTTCTTGATATCCTCCAGACACTACTCAGTTATCAAAATACAATCAGCAAGGTGAACACTGTCATATTGGCTGTAAAATCTCAAAAAATAGGTTAAATTATATTAATTGTGCCTAAAATGGAGAAAATGGGCCCACACCTGACATCATAAATCCTTGTAAAGTGCTCTTCATGTCACCCTAAGTCTATAACCAGATATTAAGCCTAAAATGGATTCTAGAAGATTGAGAAATGGCTAAAAAACGAAGTTATATTCTTTACCAAAAAATATTTCTTTCAAAACATTCTCGATCAAAATCAATCTAAATACTGTCAATATATCAAGATCCAAGAATGCGAAATGTTTCCAAAAATTGCCCAAAAATATGCCTCAAAATTGTTCGAAATTGTAATTTTCATATACGTCAAAATCAGTGCATTTTTTCGAAAGTCTGACCTCATATTCTTGTTCAGGGGTCAAATTGAGTGGGAAATAGGTCTAACCCCGATTTTAGAGTAAACATATCGTAATTTTAATTTTTAAAGTGTCGAATTCTAGTGTGTGGTGTGCGTTTGTGGCGTGACGCACCACTTTGTTATTTTGGTGCCAGTTTCCAAGTTCGGTCCAAGACTTTTGGGTCTTGGGCCTAAGCCTTCCCATGCATGAAAATGCTAATACTTAGTCTTATTTCACCCCAATATCATTCAAAACATTTTTCAATAGTCACTCAAACACTTAGCTAATATTTTACTCCTAAATTCAAGTCTCAAACTCATCTAGATCTTAAGATTCGCATCCAAACTTCAAGTCTCCATCTCCAATCTTCATCAAGCTATTCTCCAAAGTCAAGGTATGTGGGTTTCTTTCATGGGTTTCTTTCATGGGTTCCTTTCACCCATGATACCTAATCTTCGTTTTCTTAAAATCACATGATTTAAAGTTGATTTACCTATGGGTCTCACTTATTATAAAATTCATTGCATACTATGTTGGGGTTTCATGAAATTATAGTTGTTTTAACATGTTTTGAGCTATGAATCTAAGATCTATTATGAGATTTGATAAAGGGTTTTGATGTATATTGCTTAAGGGTGTTACCAAGTTCCTTTGATGGTTTTACACTGAATTTTCTAGCATGATTACACTCTTCAATTGCATGGTTTTACACTAGCATTACACACCCAACAAGTATTTGATGAAATGTCTGGTTATTGATTCTTGAGTTGTTGAAGGTCTAATGCTTTGCACATGAGATATATGACCTTATGGTGATGAAAGTAATGTAATATTATGATGATTTCTTGAAACTTATCCCTAGGGTTGCATGTTGACCATACCTTGTTGAGAGGGTGCTTCCCTTGACCACTAGATGGAGGTGTGAAGTCCATTAACCATGTTAATGGGTTTATACCTCAACCACTATGATGGAGGGTGTGAAGTCCATTAACCATGTTAAGGGGTTGATACCTTGACTAGTATG
The DNA here is from genome assembly GCA_011800125.2 of Solanum clarkiae. NCBI lineage: Eukaryota > Viridiplantae > Streptophyta > Magnoliopsida > Solanales > Solanaceae > Solanum > Solanum clarkiae. The sequence continues at coordinate 10,073 of JAABOM020127114.1, read as the reverse complement.
ATGGAGGGTGTGAAGTCCATTAACTATTTTGAGGGGTTAATACCTTGACCAGTATGATGGAGGGCGTGAAGTCTATTAACCATTTTGACGGGTTGATACCTTGACCACTATGATGGAGGGTGTGAAGTGCATCTACCAATTGAGGGGTATATACCCTCTTCACCCTCTAAGGGGGTGCTAAGCCTTGGATTTCGAGTACTAGTATGTTTGGTCTATGATGATGGTCTCTTCTTATATATGTAATATGTTCTATACAAGCATGTTTTACTTCAACCATCATTCATACATGTCATATTTTTATTATGCTATCTATTGCTCATGATTATGCATTTCGATTATATTGCCTATCTCTTGTTGCATTGTATCCTTCATACTTAGTACATTCAAATATACTAATGCATACTCTATGCCTACATGATGTTACCATGTAGGGACCAGAGCTCGATTCGGTCATCACCCTCCTCCACGTGGCTAGTGATATCTAATCAAGCTAGTTGGTGAGTCCTCTATTCCGAGGGTGATGCCTTTGATCTTATATAATATATTAAGACTCTCTCTTTACTTTGATGTATGTTGACTATGAGGGTGAGCCCGGTTGCTTGTCTTGGCCCCCGCTAAGTATCTATGTAATAGAGGTGTTGTCGGACATGATATGTAATTATTCTATGAGTCTTAACTCTCTTGTCTCTTGATTTTTATATTATGGAAGTTTCCCCTTAGTCCCTTTGCCCTTATTTCTATTCTTTCAATGCTATTTAATTGCTTCTGCGACCAAGGATATGTAATGATATGCTAAAAGGATTGCTTGGGGTTCCTTCAGGTTCCCCATTCGTCGTATCAGATCAAGGCCCTAGTTCGGGTCGTGACAGCATACCCTAGTGTTCCTCTCAAAAAATAAAACAACTTAGACTCAAATTTTACATAATATTTTCAAAAATCGATCGAGATACTGAAATGTAAAATTTTCACACATTCTGTGAACATAATAAGTTAAAATAGTGTTTTTACCTCAAAATATGTGCGAAAATCCAAATCCAACACCACCACAGTGTTTCTTACAAAAATCTAAGTCACATAGGCTTTTGAATAGTCAAAATTGGAGTTGTATATCAAAACTTATGATTATTGAAGTTTGGAGGTGAGGCTAGTCGGAACTAGCATTTTATAGCTACCCGCCGCCTTACCAAAAGGGCCTCTGCGAACGCGGCCAGCCAGGAACGAACATGGAGCTTGGAAAGTGCCAGGCCTCCAAGAGCGTGGCCATGGCGCCATTAATGAGAAGGGTTGGCTAGCCTAGTGTTTGCACCAGTAGTTACAAAAACTTCCCCGGGGCATTCCTGGGCTGTCCAGTGTCCCTTTTACGCAAACAAATATTGTAATCACATGGATTTCAACATTCTGAATCTAATGGTGTGGTCCAAATTTCCAAGAAAGCACCCTATAGAAAAATGAGGATGCCATTTCTTCCTAACTAATTCTAGCTAAAAGAATTGAGGGGAACAAAACGTAATCGGAAGCCCTTGTCAATCGACGAAGGATCGTTTTAGACTATTTTTGATGTTCTAAAGCTGACCATGCCATCAGATTCCCATTCCGAGTACGTTTAACTAGGTTTTTATAGAAAAGTACTTTTTAGCTTGCGATTGAACTTATTTTGTAACTTTTGACTCGGGTTCACACCGGTACCCTGTATCCTTGAACCAACCACCCTCTTCGACTAAATAGGCCATTTTGAAATTGATGGAACCGTCAGAATCTCATTCCGAATCCATTCATTTTGGTTTTATCGTAAATCTCATTTTTAGAGTTATAACTTCTCATTAACTAGCAAACTCACATAATTTACAACCAATTAAACCCATAACCATCCCTACAGTCCAGACAGGTCACCAAAGATCCGACATTACTATAAATCAGCATAAATTAATAGAATAACCAAAAAAATATGGAAATAAACTAAAAATTAATTTTTGCTCTAATAATATAACGTATAAACATTTTGCCACGCTCCGGAGGGTACCCTAGTCGTAACTGGTACTCGGAGACTATTGCTAGCCCCTAAGCGAACCACCTAGTCTCATCGCATTCGTTCAATCCATCCATTTGTGAAAGATATTAAGAATTAAAAGGGCTATCAGTGGGCTACAGGCTATCATAAGATCTATCACACTGGCTAAAAGTAAACGAACAATCTCAATATAAGTAAGAAACAAGGAAACAAGTTCTACTTCAACTATGAATTGTCTATGTCTATGAAGCCTCTATAGTTAGTGTCTATGAAGGTACCATGACAGGCCACGGCTACCGCACTCAAAATAAATGACATCAAAATAGAGAATAGATATGTCCTCTGCAAGCAGGGGAGGACTCACCAAGTCTGGCAATGATGAATCTCTGAACCTCAACGATTAGGCTGCTAAAGTCCTCTGTCTACAGAATCTGCATCATAAAATGATGCAGCGCCAAAAGGGGCATTAGTACGTGGAATGTACTGTATATAAAATGGGCTAAAGTAAACAATAAGGCTATACAATATACAATGGCATCAGCTCATCAATCACTCAACCTCACTCAGAGTAAGGAACATGACTCTATCACATCAGTATCCATTAATACATCAAACTATCAAGCAATCTCAGAGTATTATCAGTATGGAACCTATCTGGGAGTTTCTATAAGCGACAATCACCACTTATGAGCCAGTGATGATACAATAAAGAGATGTAATTTCCACATCCGCCTAGCACCTTGTCGGGGTAAAGGACGAGTCTATCGAGATCCCGAGGAAGTCTGTCAAGTCCTCTGCAGGACAAGGGAAACATCCATTTTCATGGTCCAATCCTCTCCTATGCTGGCCACATATTTAATGAGTACGAGTGAGACTCACTTTTACCTATTTCAGTGCTAATACTCCTCGCAGGACTCGATATCCTCATAAGTCTATCATCATCAGGCTGGTTATTCAACCAACCCCCTTTCCCTCTAAGTAGGGACCTCGTGTCATCTGAAAATTTATCAACTCAAGGAATAAGTTCTTCCTCTCAAAGCTAAGGTCCTATTCATTTAGCCTCTAAGAACCTTAACTCCCTCAACTTCATCCATCAACATACTCATCTCAAGACCCAGACCACAACACTCAATACAGTCAGACAGTAAAGGCTCTAGACATTACTTCTAAGTTCATTCTTGAAGTCTTTTACAGAGAATTCATGAAGGCTAAATATATAATCACAAGATAATACATGTAAACAGTTAATTCAGAATATAGCGATCATCAATTTAAGATATTGTATAGATATTAAAAATGAATTTCAAGAAAATCTTCAAGAATTACAATTCAAGACCTATCAACTATCAACCTACTACATGCATTGGGGCACATGGAAGAACAATTGTTCTGGATAGCCTTTGCATACCTAGGATGAAGATTGTACAAATCTTCAAGGAAATCTTGACCTTGAACTTAGAAACCCTCAAGCTATCTCTTATTCTCCTCTCAGACTCTACGCTTAGACTTAGAAGAATATGGGTTTTTGAAACCCTTTCATGCTGATTTAGGCTTAAAAACATGTTTTGGGACTTAAAATGGGTTGGGATTGACAAAAATATCCTTCCCGAAATTAAAATAAAAAGTTTTAAAATATGTACACTGGTCCATGATGTGCCTGGGGTGTAGACCAGTGTATTTCATAAAAATTTTTTAAAATTCAATTCCCGTCGATAAATTAAAAAAATTCCTAAATATGTCTCTGCATCCCCTCCGTGTCGTGCCAAGGATGCGGACAGACATTATTTTTTCATTTATTAGTGAAAATTATTTTTCGCTCCAGTTGCTCTTAAATCTGGTCAAGATCATTTTCCCCCTTGATTTTTTGCATTGATCGCAAATCCAATCTCGAATTACCATGAAGCTTTAGAAGATGCATTGTGCGCATGATTACGTTTTAAGGGCATTTCGATAATTTTATGGGGTGTTACATCATCTCCCCCTTGGAATCATTAATCCTCGAATAAAGAGTAAAAGTAGAATAAAAGAACGAGTGACCTCAAAACTCATCACATTTCTCACTCATGAACTCTCGAACTGTCAACTATCCATCACTTATCTATCTCTATCTTAGACTTGGGAATAGAATCGGATTAAGACATCAACTCAAAGAAAGAAAATTTCAATTGCGTTAAGTAAAGGGACATTTTCAACATCATCATCATTCTAAACGAATAGATATGGGTGTTTGAGTCTCATCATTTCCTCAGCTTCCCACGTGGCTTCTTCAACAAATTGATTCCTTCATAGAACTTTGACGGGGGCTATCTCTTTGTTCCACAGCTTACGAACTTGTCGATCAAGGATTTGGACTAGAATTTCTTCGTCAGATAGGCTATCCTTCGACCCCATACTCTTAATAGGACTTGCTAAGGAAGGATCTTCCAAACATTTCTTGAACATTGAAATGTGAAACACCGGATGGACTCCTTCTACCTTGGAAGGCAAGTCCAGCTCATAAGCAACCTTCATAATCCTTCTCACAATCTAATATGGTCCGATATAACGTGGACTCAACTTCTCCTTTTTACCAAACCTCATGACACCCTTCATGGGTGACACCTTCAAGTACACCTAATCATCCACCTCAAACTCCCTGTCTCTTCTTCTCACATCCGTCTAAAACTTTTGATGACTCTGCGCTGTTTTCAACCTTTATTTGATAATGTTTACTGTCTCCATGGACTGCTAGACAAGATCAAGTTCGATCAGTTTAGCTTCACAAACCTCAAACCAGCCAATTGTTGATCTATATCTTCTCCCGTATAGTACCTTATAAGGGGCCATCTGGATGGTGGTATGGTAGCTATTGTTGTACACGAACTCAATCAAGGGCAGATGGTCATCCCAATTACCCTTGAAATCAATGATACAAGCTCTCAACATATCTTCCAAAGTCTGAATGGTGTGCTCTACCTGCCCATCTGTTTGAGGGTGAAAAGCTATGCTCAGATGTACTTTTGTACCCAATCCTTTCTAAAAAGATCTCCAAAATTGAGAGGTGAATTGAGCTCCTCTGTCTGAGATGATGGACAAGGGAACCCTATGCAACCTTACAATCTCACGAATGTATAATCGGGCATACTCCTCAGCTGTATTAATGGTCTTGACTACCAAAACATGGGCTGATTTAGTCATCCAATCAACAATCATCCATATCAAATCATGCTACTTTTGGGATCTTGGTAAACCAGTAATGAAATCCATAAAGACCATCTCCCACTTCCACTCAGGAATTTCAAAGTTCTTAGCTAACCCACAAGGTCTCTAATGTTCAACCTTGACCTGTTGACAATTAGGACACTTAGAGATGAATTCAGCAATGTCTCTCTTCATCTCATTCCACCAATGGACTTCTCTCAAGTCGTGGTACATTTTGGTAGAATTAGGGTGAATGGAATATCTAGAGCTATGAGCTTCAGCCATGATCCTCTCTCTGACATTATCAGCATCAAGCACACACAATCTTCCTTGATACCTCAACACCTCGTCTCCCCTTTTGGAGAAAACTATCACCTTCTACTTGAAAATTGCTTCTTTTAATTAGAACAAGACAGGGTCTTGGTCTTGCTTTTCTTTCACTTCTGACACTAAGGATGAAGCAGAACTATTTTGAACGTTGTTCCCGCCTTCACTATTCTCTTCAAGTTGCACTCCTAGTTGAGCCAATCTATGCACTTCCTTCACTAGCTCTCTTTTCTCTTCTTCACATGACCAATGCTACCCATAGACATCCTGCTAAGAGCATCGGCAACAATGTTACCCTTACCTGGGTGGTAGAGAATGCTCATGTTATAATCCTTATGCAACTCCAACCACCTCCTCTGATGCAGGTTGAGCTCCTTCTGGCTGAACACGTACTGCAAGCTCTTGTGGTTAGTAAACACGTCCATATGCACTCCATACAATTAGTGACACCAAATCTTAAGTGTGAATACCGCCGCCGCCATCTTGAGATCGTGAGTCGAATAATTCTTCTCATGGACCTGAAGTTGCCTGGAAGCATAAGCTAACACCTTCCCTCTCTGCATAAGCACACAGCCCAATCCAACTCTAGATGCATCACAGTATATCACGAAGTCCCCCATCCCGTCGGGCAAAGTCAGAACTGGGGTTATAGTCAATCTAGTCTTCAACTCTTGGAAACTATTTTCACATTCCTCAGACCACTGAAATTTGGCTTTCTTCTAAGTTAGTTTAATCAATGGTGCTGCCAGAGAAGAGAAGCCTTCAACAAATCGGCAATAGTACCTCAATCTTCTGAGTAACCATCCGAATACCATCTCCCGAAACAACATGGCCTAGGAAGGCCACAGACTTGAGCCAAAACTCACACTTTGAGAATTTCTCATACAACTCATGATCTTTGAGTATTTTCAAAACCACTCTAAGGTGATTAGCATACTCCCGTTCATCCTTTTGAATACACCAGAATATCATCAATAAACACGATCACCAACATATCAGTATATGGTCTGAATACCCTATTCATCAAATCCATGAAAGCTGCAGGTGCATTTGTTAACCCGAAGGACATGACCAAGAACTCAAAGTGGTCATACCGTGTCCTAAAGGATGTCTTAAGAATGTCACTTTCCCTCACCTTCAATTGATGGTAACCTAATCTGAGGTCTATCTTGGAGAAAAAGTAGCACCATAAAGTTGGTCAAAGAGATTATCTATCGTGGGGAGAGGATACTTATTCTTTGTGGTGACCTTGTTCAGTTGCCGGTAGTCTATACACATTCTGAGAGACCCATCTTTCATACGCATGAATAGGACAGGAGCACCCTAAGGTGATACATTAGGCCTTATGAAACCTTTCTCTAACAAGTCTTTCAATTGTTCTTTCAATTCTTTCTTCAACTCTGTGGGGGTCATTCTATAAGGTGTAATTGAAATAGGTTTGGTCTCGGGAAGAACATCAATCCCAAAGCCAATCTCCCCATCAAGAGGGACTCCAGGTAGATCGTTAGGAAACACCTCTGGAAACTCATTCACAATTGGGACGGACTCAAAAGTAGTAGATTCAGCATTATCAGACTTAACTCGCATGAGGTGGTAAACACAACCTTTGGAGATCAACTTTCTATCTCCAAGACAAGAAATAAACTTGCTCTTAGGTACAACAGAACTCCTTTTTCACTCTATAATAGGCTTATTAGGAAATTGAAACTTAACAATTCGGGTTCTACAGTCAATGGAAGCATAACAGGTATAAAGCCAATCTATGCCCAGTATCACATCAAAATCAACCATTTCTAATTCTACCAAGTCAGCTAAGGTGTCTCTATGATAAATGGATACTACACAATCTTGTAAACTCTCTCATCTAATATGGACTCGCCGATAGGAGAGGAAACAGAAAATGGTTCAAGCAAGGCACTCTGGAAGAATCCCAAACCTACTAGCCACATAAGGGGTCACAAAAGACAAAGTGGCACCCGGATCAAGCAATGCATAACAATCAAAGGTAAAGACTCTAAGCGTACCCATGACAACATCTAGTGCAGCCTCCTGATCCTATCGGTTACCCATAGCATAAAGGCGGTTCATCCCGCCTCCTATACCAGTAGTAGCACCCCTATGTTGATTGCCCAATAGAGGGGCTATGGATGACTGTGGTCTGCTGCTCCCCTCACCTTGCCTCCTATTTGGACACTCATAATTGAAGTGACCAATCTGTCCACATAAATAGCGAACATCTCTCCCCACACGGCACTCACCCGGATGAAGCTTACCACACTTGTCATAAGGTGGCTTTCCTCTCGTACCTTGGGTCACACTAACCAGAGATTGTGCACCCTGAGCCCTGTAGTCCTGGTAACCCTGAGATTTCTGATCGTACCTGTTTGGCTGAACGGGCGCACTCGCTACAGAAGGTGCATGATGAGATGATCTCTTCTAGAAGTAGGACTTGTCACCCTTATTCTGTCTCTGCTGGCTGGGCTCACGTCCAGCTGATTTCACCTTTTTGTTGATCTGCTCCTCTCTATCTTTCATCTTATCCTCCTCAGTCTATTGGGCATACACCATGATTCTGGAGATATCTATGCCAAGAATCAGCAAATCTGCCTTACACTCTTTCTACACGTGTTTTCCCAGACCAGACACAAACTTCCTCATCCTTGCCCTTATGTCTTGCACCATTTCTGGAGCATACCTGAACAGCTTAATAAACTTGACACTGCTCTTTCACTATCATTCCTCCTTACTTCAGGTTTATAAATTCATCCACCTTCTCCTCCTCAACTCTTAAGGAAAGAAGTGGTAAAGAAAGGCAGTCTCAAACTCCTCCTATACCGCAGGCTCCGCATTCTCACCCCTACTCTCCTCCCACTGGTTGTACCAAATGTTAGCAACATCCTTCAATTGGTAGGAAGCAAGCTCCACTCCCTCCATATCATCAGCTTACATTTTTTCAGGACCTTATACCTTTCATTAATAAAATTCTGTGGGTCCTCCTCCACTTTCGATCCCGTATACACAGGAGGGTTCATCCTCAAGAAGTCTCTAAGTCTGGTGGAAGCTGAGGGCTCTTGTGAGCTAGAGCTCAGAGATTGAGAACCTCGGTCGTTACCCTGGGAGGCCACCAACTGAGTCAGCATGGTGATGGCTCCCCTAAACTCTGCCTCGATAGTGGGAGCTGGCTGGGGATGAGCAAGGGGCGCCTGTAGGACCTTAACAATCCTAGCAGGCCATCCCCGTCCCTATCTCCTAGCCTCTGTCTAGACCGGGACCTCAAGTTAGGTGTTCTCAACAGCTGGGGATGCAGTATCTCTCTGAGCGGTTGTCCTCTTTTTTGATGGCATTTTCTGTAAACTGTAATGCATGAGTTAAAATGAGATTTCTACAAGGGTAAACTCTATCGCACGAATCTAAATCATAGAAGAAGAGTAACACTTCCTAATGTCCTATAGCCTCCTGGTTATGAAGTGTGGTGCACAACACACCCATAAACAAGACTCTACTAGACACGGCTTCATAGACTCCCTAGTGTACTCGAACTTTGTGTTCTGATACCAAGTTTGTCATGCCCTGGGAGGGTACCCTAGGCGTAACTGGCACTCGGGGACTATTGTTAGCTCCCAAGCGAACCACCTAGTCTCATCGCATTCATTCAATCCATTTATTTGCGGAAGATATTAAAAATTAAAAGGGCTATCAGTGGGCTACAGGTTATCATAAGATCTACCACTCAATCTATCACATGTGTAAAAAGTAAACGAACAATCTCAATATAAGTAAGAAACAAGGAAACAACTTCGACTTCAATTATCAACTGTCCATGTCTATGAAGCCTCTATAGCTAGTGTCTATGAAGGTACCATGACAGGCCATGGCTACCGCAATTAAAATAAATGACATCAAAATAGAGAATACAGAATAGATATGTCTTTCGAAAGCAGGGGAGGACTCACCAAGTCTGGCAATCACGAATCTCTGAACCTCAATGATTAGGCTGTTGAAGTCTTCTATCTACAGTATCTGCATCATAAAACGATACAGTGCCAAAAGGGGCGTTAGTACGTAGAATGTACTGTATGTAAAACGGGCTAAACTAAATAATAAGGCTATACAATACATAATGGCATCAGCTCATCAATCACTCAATCTCACTCAGAGTAAGGAACATGACTCTATCATATCACTATTCATCAAGACATCAAACTATCAAGCAATCTCGGAGTACTATCAGCATGGAACCTATCTGCAAGTTTCTGTAACTGATAATCACCACCTATGAGCCAGTGATGATATAACAAAGAGATGTCATTACCACATTCATCCAGTACCTTGCTAGGGTAAAGGACGAGTCTGTCAAGGATCCCAAGGAAGTCTGTCAAGTCCTCTACGGGATAAAGGAAACATCCGCTTTCACAATCCAATCCTCTCCTACACCAGTCACATATTTAATGAGTACGAGTAGGACTCACTCTTACCTATTTCGATGCTAATACTCCTCTCAGGACTCAATATGTTCATAAGTCTATCATCATCAGGTTGGTTATACAACCAACCCCCC
>JAABOM020127103.1:0-21648 GCA_011800125.2 Solanum clarkiae | reverse complement strand
GGGCCTGTCCCGACCCTTATCAGATGTTTTTCTCTATTTAGAGGCTTTGTAGACTATGTAAAGCACAGTGAAGTCATCTCTCGCACTTTAGACAGCGTGGCCCCAACGGCCTAGTCATATGCATCTCCTTTTGGCTTGTTATCACTATTTGTCTTCTTAAAGGCATGTCAAACGTAGAAACCCCTTATAATGTATAGAACGCATATAGTTACAGGTTGGTTCTCCCGAGCCTTATCAGCAACGAGTGTCGGTCCACCCTACTGGACTTTGGGGCATGACAAAGGTCGTGACTGCCTAATTCAATCAATCGGTTGGTACCCTTGAGACTTCAAATGGTAAGACTGGAGAGGAAAAGGCCGAGAAAGCCCAAATTGGAGATAGGCATCCATATTTCAAGCCTGGGGCAATGGTAGAGTGACTCGTCCTAGATGCCCAATGTGTGGAAGTAAACATAATGACACATGTTAGAGGAACACGAGTGCATGCTACGGCTATGGAAAGATGGGCCACAAGATTGTTGAATGTGTATATGGACAAAAGAAGGGCAAGGGTGTTGATGCGCAAGTTTCCCCTACATGCCATAAGTGTGGAAAAGGCCATGGTGGCCTATGTTTTAAGAACTAGAATTCTTGCTTTGGGTGTAGTGAATTTGGTCACAAAATTACTAGTTGACCGCTTAATCAACCCAAGGGTAGAGACGTTCGTCCTCAAGGTGCAAGTGCGGGTCCTAAGGGAAGATGTGGCCAACAAGGTGGTTCTCCATGGCACAATAGGTTCCATGCTCTTTAAGAGAGGCAAGGAAGGGATGAGGCGCCTTATGTTGCTACTAGTGTGTTGAAGTTTCCTTTGAATTTGATGTATATTTATTGGTAGGCTCGGGTGCCACTATTTCTTTTAATACTCCTTTTATTGCCAAAAGGTTTCATGTTGAACCCGAATTGTCGTGTGAGCCATATGAAGTGTCTACTCCCGTTGGTGCATCTATTATTTCTAGAAGAGTGTATAAAAGTTGCCCATTTGCATTTTCCATAAAATATTGCCTTTTGATTTTGTTGAGTTGGATATGGTGGATTTTGATCTCATTATTGGGATGGATTGGTTGCATGCATACTATGCTTTTATTGATTGTAGAACCAATAAGGTCAAATTCCAATCCCCAAATGAACCCATTCTTGAGTGGGAGTGTCATGATATGGTGGTCAAGGGTAGATTCATTTCTTGCATTAAAGCCCATAAGTAGATTTCTAAGGGGTGTTTCTATCACCTTGTGAGGGTTGGGTATATGGAGTCCGGGGTTCATCCTATAGAGTCAGTTGCAGTGGATAATGAGTTTCTTGATGTCTTCCCTAATGACCTTCCCATAATTCCTCCTGAAATGGAAATAGACTTTGGTGTAGACATTCTCCCCGTTACTCAACCCATTTCTATCCTCCCTTACCGTATGGCCCCGGTGGAGTTAAAGGAGTTGAAGGAGAAATTGAGAGATTTATTTGAAAAGGGTTTTACTAGGCCTAGCCAATCACCCTGGGCTGCACTGGTGTTGTTTGTGAAGAAGAAGGATGGTACTCTTAAAATATGCATTGACAACTAGAAACTTAGTAGGGTCACCATAAAGAATATCTTTTACCAAGGATTGATGATCTTTCTGGCCAACTTCAAGGGACTAGTCACTTCTTTAAGGTTGACCTTCGTCCGGGTATCACCAAGTGAAACTGTACATTATCATCGTGGTAACACTTAGACAAATATTTCACCCGAAATTCAAGTGTCCCAATCTCATTCCAGATCTAAAGATTTCATTCAAGCTTCAAGTTCTCATTCAAATCCTTATCAAGGAAATCTCCAAAGTTGGGTATGTGGGTTTCAGCCATTGGGTCCTTTCATCCATGGTGTCCAACCTTTTTTATTTTACATAAATTGTATGTTCCTAAGTTGATTTACTTATGAGTCTTACTTATTATTAATTTTACTATGAACTACGTTGGGGTTTCATAAAAGTGTGACTGTTTAAGCATGTGTTGAGCTATAAATGTATGATCTGTTTTGAGATTTCATGAAGGGTTTTAATGCATATTGTATAAGGGTATTAACAAGTGTTGGTAGGTTGATTTAATTCAAGTTTTGTTGCATGATTTCACTCTTGAATTGCATGGTTTATACTAGTATGACACATCCACCACATGTTTGATAAAATGTCCGATTTAGGGTTCTTGAGTTATTGATAATCTAATGCATGACCATGACTCAAGCAACATTATGATAATGAAAGTAATGTATAAACATGTTGAATTCATGAATAGTATTTATAGTCTTCCAAGTTGACCATGTCATAGATCAAGGGTATGTACCTCATCCACCATGTCAGGTAGTGGCAATCCCGCACTGCCATAGATGAGGGGTATGTACCTCATCCACCTTTTCAGGTGATGGCAATCTCATACTACCATTGATTAGGAAAATGTACCTCATCCACCTTGTCGAGTGGTGGCAATCCCATACTACCAAATATGAGAGGTATGTACCTCATCCACCTTCCAAGCGAGTGGCATGCCTTGGATTCCAAGTACTAAATTGCTTAGTCTATGATGATGGTCTCTTACTACACATGTATTATGTTCTATATTAGTATGTTATACTTTAAGCATTAGTCATGCATGACATATTATTACAATGCTCATCTATCGCCTATACTTACGCATTTTCCTTATGTTGCCAATCTCTTATTGCATTACATCCTACATACTTAATACATTCAAATGTGCTATGCGTACTCTATGCCTACATGATATTACCATGTAGGAACTGGAGCTCCACTTGATCATCTTCCCGCTCCACATGGCCAGTACTATCTTTTAAGCAAGTTTGGTGAGTCCTCAACTCCGAGGATGATATCTTTTGATCTTATGTTATAAAAGACTCTCTTTATTTTATTGTATTCTTTGACTATGAGGGTTATCCCAAAAAGGTTATCTTGGCCCCTGCTCAATTCTAAGTTTAGAGGTGTTGTTGGACAAGTTATGTAATGATATTTGAGATTTGACTCTCTTAACTCTTGTATTTTTAAGTTCTGAAAGACTCCCCTAGCGCTTTATCCTTATTTTATGTTCTCATGTTGTTGTATAATTGCTTCCGCGAACAAGGATGTGTAATGATGTGCTAAGAGGCTTGTTTAGGGTCCTTAAAGGTTCCCCATTTGCCGTGTCACGTCTAGGACCTAGGGCTGGGTCGTGATATGAATAATGTCTACATGAAGGGCTCACGCATGATAACTATTTTACCCTCATGTATAAACTAAAGCTCACTAGAAAGGGTTGAGCATATTACAATCTCTACCCTTATGTGTATTGCGATGCTTACAAGAAGAAGCTAAGTCTGTGCATTTTTTACCCTCTGGTACAAGGTATACGCCACATGTAGGTGTCAAGTATATGAATGAGCTACTCATGCTATGTTATCATGTTTTTACAAATCATTCAACTTATGATTAAATTTTATATTATTTCAAGTATTCTGTGGGACTAGACCTAGTACTGAAGAGGCTTAAGGTGGGGGCTCAACCCAAGAGGTCCTTATGTAAAGTTTTGGTCTCTTAACTATGTGCCACCATAGGTTTATATTACTTTTCTTAAATGGGTTATTACTAGTTGATCCAACTAGGACAAGTCCCCCCCTTTGTTGGATCATTCCTGGTTTACCTTGGCAAGTAGACCACTCCTTTATGCGATCTGGAGTAAACATCATGATTCCAAGTTATAGCTTACTTGATCTTATAAGTTGGTTAGGGTATCCTCCAAAACATGTATGATATATTATGCAAGTTTGACTATCTCCATGCATGTTTTAACCTAAGCATTGACTATACATGTAATATTAAGCTTATGTCTATTTATTATGGTTATGCATCTTGATTATTATCTCTTATATCCTTTGTTGCATTGCACCCCCATACTTATTACATTCTAAGTACTAATGCATACTTTTTTATTACATGATCTAACCATGTAGGAACTAAAGTTTTTTTTGCATCCTCCTTCTCTACACGGTTAATAGACTCGGTAAAGGCCTGTTGTTGGTGAGTCCTCCACATTTGGGGAGAATATCCATTTACTTTCATGCCTTTATTAGGACAACTCTGTTTTTGGACACTACCTTTGAGGGTAAGCCCGGGAGATGTCTTGGCCCCTGCTCTATTCTTATTATAGCTGTGTCGGATACATGGGTTGTATGTTAAGAGCTTGGCTCTTATTATGTCAATGTATTGTTGTAATTATACCTTAGTCCCTTATCCCCTTTTTGTTGTGAATGCTTTTTATGTTGACAAGATGGAATTCTCAAGTCCCTAAATACCCCCGTTGTGTGAGTCATACTTATGCTCCCTTTAAACTTATTTGCTAAGTGATTCATGCTTATCCTCTTCCTTACAACATCCCCATAGTGTGAGTCCAAAGACATATTTCCCTTAAAAATTATGTGCTCCACGTTTATTGCTCTTTTACGCTTCCGTAAAAACCAAGGATGTGCTATGCATGCTTAAAAGGATTTTTTAGAATCTTTTGGGTTCCTATTCATCGTGTCACATCTAGGCTCTAAGTTTGGGTCATTACGAGCTCTGCAGTGATCGTTAAAAGTGCCCAAAACGTGCCTCAAAATGCCCAAAATTTTGATTTTCACATATCTAAAAATGCTTTCGTTATTTTGAAAATCTGACTTCGGATTCTTATTCAGGAAGTCCAAATTAGGGGGAGAAGGGTCTAACCCCAATTTAAGAGCAAAGATTTAGCAATTACAAAATTTTAAGAACGCAAATTCCAGTGGGGTTTTTGTGTCGCCTCCACGACGTGCCCCTGTTTTATTTTGGACACTATTTTTCAGCTTTGCTCCAAGACTTCCAAGTCTTGAGGCTAAAAGTCCCCATATGTGTTTTTATCTATACTTGGCCAAATTTCACTCTTATATCATCCTAAACATTTCCCAATACTCCCCAAAACACTTAGTCATATTTTCACTCCCTAAACTCAAGCCCAAACCCTCATCCTAAGCTAAGGTTCTCCTTTAAGGTTCTTCTTCAAGCTTCAAGTCTCCATCTCCAATCTTCACCAATTTCATCTCCAAGCTAAGGTATGTGGGTTTCTTTCATGGGTTCCTTTCACCCATGATAACCAAGCCTCTTTTTACATAAATTGCATGATTTAAAGTTGATTCACAAATACGTTTTGATCATTATGTAATTCATTACACACAATGTTAAAGCTATGTACAGATGTGACTGTTTTGCCTTCTTTTGAGCTATAAATCTTTGATATATTGTAAGATTTGAGAAGGGGTTTTGATGTTTATGTCATGAGGGTATTGTAAAGTGTTGATTGATTGTTTTACAATGGGTTTTCTTTCATGATTTCATCTCTATTTTGCATGGTTTTATACTACCATTTCACACCCTTTAAGTGTTTGATGAAATGTCCAGATGTGGTTTCTTGAGTATTTGAAGGTCTAAACCATGAGATATGGTATGAATGACTATATTATGATGAAATGAGCTTATGTTTATAATATATCTATATAAACTGTT
Source organism: Solanum clarkiae (assembly GCA_011800125.2). Classification (NCBI taxonomy): domain Eukaryota; kingdom Viridiplantae; phylum Streptophyta; class Magnoliopsida; order Solanales; family Solanaceae; genus Solanum; species Solanum clarkiae. The sequence goes on along the minus strand of JAABOM020127103.1, from coordinate 16,079 downwards.
GCATTAGACCATACCTGATCTGGGGGGATAAGAGCTCGGATAACCATGTTGGGGGTTTATACTCATCAACCATGCAAGGCGTTTATACTTCGTCACCGTGTTAGTAAGGTCTGATTACCATCGACCATATAAGGGGTTTATACCATACTACCACCAAGGGGTTTATACCTTGAATAGCTAGCTTGGTCTCTTTTACACATATGATATCCTATATGAGCATGAGTTACTTAAGCATGTTTTACTTAAGCATTGATCATACGTGTCATATTGTATATTATGACTATTGCTTAATATTATGCGTTTTGATTATGATGCCTATCTATTGTTGCATTGCATCCGACATACTTAGTACATTCAGATGTACTAATGCATACTCTATACCTACATGATATCACCATGTAGGAAGCCGTGCCCAAGTTGAGCATCCTCCTCCACGTAGCTAGTTCGGTACTATTCAAGCTAGTTGGTGGGTCCTCCACTTCGGGGGCCTAGCCTATGTTTCTTCTACTATGTATTGAGACATTCGTCTTTTTCGCTTATTTTGACTATGAGGGTGAGACCAATTACTTTGTCTTGGCCCCTGCTCTTATCTATGTATTAGAGGTGTTTGTTGGACATATTAAGTATCTATGATATGAGTTTAACTCCTGTCTTTTGACCATGATATGGTGGAAGTCTTTCCTATAGCCTCACTTTCCCCATTCTTTTATCTTTGATGCTTGATTTATTGCTTTCGCGACCAATGATGTGTAATGATGCTTTATGAGGCTTTCTTGGGGTCCCTTTTGGGTTCCCGTTATGCTGTGTCATGTCTAGGCTCTAGGCTTTGCTGTGACAAGCTTGGTATCAGAGCACTAGATTTGTTATTAATGCTCAGAAATCCAACACACAACGCCGAATAGAGTCGTGTTCATGGTTGTGAAGCGCGCCACAACTATGAATAGGAGGATATGAGACACTTTATGAATTGAATCACTTTTTTATGATCCATGTTGTGTGATAGAGCTGAATCCTCTAAGGTTTATTTCTTATTCCTATCCATTACGTTTTAGAATATGTCTTAAGCTATTCATAATGGTGGACAAGATGGTAACCATCCGTTGCTCGAGGATCAACTTCCCAACAATAACATATCAAATGCGGAGATTCACAATGCTCTATGCCTATTGGCAAAGTTTTGACCACTCAACTCAACCAACAACCGGGTTCCCTCGAGATTTCAAATGATAAGAAGAAGGTTAAGACGGACCGAGTTAACAGTGCTTCATATTCCACTAGTCTACCGGTGCCCAAGTATAAAAAGAAAAGTCTCCTTTTCTCCTTTTGTCAAGGGTGTGGAAAGAAGCATCAAGAAAGGTATTTCGCTATCACTAAGGGTTATTTCAAGTGTGGCAGTATTGGCATAAGATGTGTCCTGTGGACTCCGAAAAAGGGAGAAGAAGGGCTCGATTTGAAGGTAGACTCCCATATGTTAAGCCCGGTGGTAATGGTGCTTCATCCTCTTAGGTGCCAAAAATAGGAAGGAATCATGTCGGCACATATTTGAGAAACATGGAGTATGCTTTTAGTGTGGCAAGATGGGCCAAGATATTGATGATAGTTCATATGCTCAAAACAAAGAGAAAGATGGTCATCCTCAAGGACATGGTGCTCATTGAACTCAAAAAGTACAAGGTGTTTCCAAGTGTGGTGGTGCTATTTTTCCTAAGTGTTGAAGATGTGGGAAGAACCATGATGGAATTTGTCAGTGAGGACTGGGTGGTTGTTTGGGCTATGGAAAAAGGAGACACCAAATCTCCGAGTATCCTTATGTTACTACAAGAGATAAGGAAGGGAGTCTCAATTGTCAAGTAGTTCCAATAGGGAAGTGCAAGATGCCCAAACCCTAGGAGGAGTTTCATATGGAAACTGATTCTATGATCTTCAAGAGAGGAAAGAGGTGGATGAGGCCTTTGATGTTGTCATTCGTACGATAAAGTTTTATATTTATAATATCACAATTTAATGGATCTTTGTTCCACTCTCTTATTCATTAATCTATTTCTTAATAATAGATTCCACGTGTGTTCTGAATTATTGTGTGACCCCTTTGAGTTGCCTACCCTTTTTGGTGAGTCCGTTATCACTATAAGAGTATATAGGGGTCATCCTGTGTCTATTTTGCGTAGAGTCTTTCCTTATGATTTTGTTTAGCTTGACCTGGTAGATGTTGATATCATTCTTGGGAAGGATTGGTTACATGTATATTATGCTTCTATTGATTATAGAACCCGTAAGGTTAAGTTCCAAATTCCTATTGAGCCATCCCTGGGTGGGAAGGTCATAATATGGTTGTGAAAGGTTTGTTCATCTCTTGTCTTAAGGTCCAAGAATTTATTTCCATGGGTTTTATTTACCATCTTGTAAGGGTTAGGGACATCGAGTCTAAAGTCCCTCCTATTAAATCAGTTTCAGTGATCAACAAATTTTTTTTATTCTTCCCCAATGAGATTCTTGGTACTCCTCCCAAAAAGGAGTTAGATTTCGGTATAAACTTTCTCCCCGATACTTAACCCCTTCTCATTCCTCCTTACTGTATAGCCCTAGTGGAGTTAGAAGAGTTAAAGGATTAATTGAATGATTTATTGGAAAAGGGTTTAATAAGGCCCAACAAGTCACCAAGGGGTGAACCTGTGTTGTTTGTAAGAAAGAAAGATGCCTTTTGGACTAGATATTGATGATTTCATTGGCTTTACTAATGCACCGGTGATATTTATGGGTCTTATGAATAGGGTCTTGAAACTGTACCTTTGCATGTTTGTTGTGGTATTCATTGATGATATTTTTGTCTACTCTTGAAGTGAAGAAGAGCATCATTGGGCATGTGGTGTAAGGTGAGGGAGTCAAAGTGAATCCCAAGAAAAAGTAAGTTCATTAATTGACTTGGTTGGGAGTTAGGTTAGATAAGGCTGGAAGATAGAGGGATGATGGTTCTAAATGCTTCCAACCCTTATTTAATTGAAGAGGTCAAATCTATGCAAGACCTTGACCCTGTTTTGTTAGAGTTGAAAGCATTGAAAGGATGGCAAGATAGAGGTTTTATCCCAAGGGAAGAGGGTGTTCTTAGGCACCAAGATGGGTTGGGTGTGCCAAATATTGATGGCTTGAAGGATTTGATTTTGAAAGAAGCACATAATTCATCCTATTATATGCACCCCAATACTAAAAAGATCTATAAAGGATTGAAGGATGTATATTGGTTAGGTGTAATCGAAAGTCTCAATAATAAAGGGTGTTGATCATCTAGGCAAGAAGGATAAATTGAGCCCAAGGGTCGTGGGTCCTTACAAAATATTGAAAATGGTTGGTAATGTAGTTATGAACTTGAAGTTGCCTAATGAGATAGAGTTGATTCACCCTGTAGCCTATCTTGAGGAAGTGCGTAGGTGACCCTAAACTTCATAGTGCCTTTGGAATTTGTTGGTGTTGTGCAGGTAAACTTGACATATGAAGAAGTTTCATGGAAATATTGGATTTACAAGTAAAGAGGTTGAAGAATAGAGGTGTAGCATCTATCAAAGTCCTTTGGAGAAAGAAACAGGTCAAAAGTGTTACCAGGGACGCTGAAGCTGACATAAAAAGGTGATAGCCCTATCCCTTCCATTCTAATCAAGCTTGGGGTACTACGATCCTCACTACTTTAGATTTTCTTCTACTTATGTTTCACTCTCATGTTATTTATGCATGGTTATGTGATTTTGATGGTGCATTGTAAACGTTATTCAAGATATGGTTTAAAGATTTTCATTGTGCATATGCCGCATTTGGCATAAGCTGCGTGTATTGCATTCCTTAGAGCATGCCTTAGCAAATTAGGGGATGAATGATCCCAAAAGGGAGAGATTGTAAGACCCCTCCAAGGAGGAGTATGAAAGATGCAAGAAAATAAGCTTGGCAAGATTTTGATTGTCAGCTTTTATGAAAGGTTTTACGAGTCGTAAGTTGGAGTACGACCTATATGTTTGTTCATGGAACCTGGGTAGACTTGGTGAAATTTGGGATCTTTCAGGAATTCATTCTATGACTAATCAGACAGCCTGTAAAATCTTGTATGAGTCATAGATTGAGTCGCTGAATGTAAATCAGAGAAAGGTCTCTGAAAGCCTATCAAACAAAACCCCTATCTACGGCCTGTAGAATAGACCACGAACCATAAAAGGGGTCTCATGTCCTGTCCAGTGATTTTATAGGGAAATTTCCAACCTTTACAATTCCCATAACAACCTCATCTAGCTTCTCTATGACCCCTCATGCAATCCCAAACCCCTCTCTCATCAAACAAGTGCAAACGATTCTAATCGCCTAAGTTCTAGCGTGAGTTCATATATATATATGTCTACTTTAAATTATTACATCTCTTAGCACATAATGAATTAGATGTTGAGTGATCCTCCAAATGAAAGCTCTTCGAAGTATCATTCCAATGCAAATGGTTTCACCTCATTCGGAGTTCGGTACAAAACATTATGCCAATTTTAATGAATCACTATTAGGCTGTCAGTTTATATGACCCACATTACGAGCTGTGGAATCAATTATGACCCATAAACGGGCTTTTGTGGAAACTATTTGGCTAGATTTAAAAATGGTATTTTTGTCCTTTCCGCTCATCCTAAGCCCAATACAATGTCATTTAGCCTTTATTATGCCCCATATAACCCATTTTCAACCCTAATCCACCTCATTCTTCCTCATTGCAAAAATGCTCTAAGTCCCAAACCCCTCCAAATTTCATCAAGGTCTTTAAAGGAGGGTGAAAGCTATTGTTTTGGTTTCTTTACCTCCAAATTAGATTTTCCCTTCATTAAGTGGACAAGGTATGTAGGTTTGATTATGGGAACCTTTCTTCCCACCAGTCCAACCATTCTTCTTCTCAAACTAAATGAAATTGATGGATCTTTATGGTACTTTATGAACTCATGCATATGATGTTACAATTATGCATGGTTTAGTTTTGTGCATTATCATTAACTAAAATATCATGTGAAATTTATGAATTTATATGAGTATTGATAAAGTCTTAACTAGGTTTAAATTGATAAGATGAGTTTCATATTCTCATGTCCATGTTTTGGAGGATGATGTATATGATTATGATGGGTTGATTAAGAATGATTCAAACTAATTATTTTTCACTATGTGTCTTGAAATATCATTTCCAAATAATGAGGGTTTTACTACAATGATAGAGGGTTGATTCGAATGACTTTAGAATGAGTTGATTTTACTCCTCCCTTGTCTTATACTCATGAATTGCATGATTTTAAGCCTATGTACAGATACTTACCATGTTTGACTAAATTTATATGAAAAGATTTTTATGTGTATGAATGATTATTGCATAAATTACAAGACAAGCATGTTATGATAAATTATTCGCTCCCAAGTATGTTATAATTTATGCAAAGTTTCTATTATTTGTAAGTAAAATGTTGAGCCCTTATACTTGATTCTATGCTCTTGTGAGTGAATAACGTCTACATGAAGGGGACAAGAATGATAACTATTTTACCCTCACGTACAAATTATAGCTTACTAGAAGGGGTTGAGCATGTTACAATCTCTACCCTCATGTGTATTATGAATCCTACTAGAAAGGGACAAGTTTATGCATTATTTTTACCCTCTAGTACAACGTATATTCCACGTGTAGGGATCAAATATATGAATGAGCTACTCATGCATCGTTATCATCTTTTTACAAGTCATTTAGCTTATGATTAAATTTATGATTATTTCAAGTATTCCGTGGGACTAGACCTAGTACTCAAAGAGGCTTATGGTGGGGACTCGACCCAAGGGGTCCTTATATAAAGTCTTGGTCTGTTAACTATGTGTCACCATAGGTCTATATTATTTTCCATAAATGGGCTTTTACAAGTGGATCCAACGAGGACAAGTTCTCCATTTTGTAGGGTCATGGTTGGTTTACCTTGGCAAGTAAACCACTCTTTTGTTCTGTGTAAAGTGAAAATTAGGATACCAAGCAGTAGCTCGCTTAGTCTTATATATCTGTTAGGGTCTCCTCCCCCATATGAATGATATATTATGCAAGTATAACTATCTCCATGCATGTTTTAACCAAGGTACTGATTATACACGTCATATTGAGCTTATGCCTATTGATTATGGTTATGCATCTTGATTATTATGACTTATATCCTTTGTTGCATTTCACCCTACATGCTTAGTAGATTCCAAGTACTAATGCCTATGTTTTGCCTACATGAACTAACCATTTAGGAACTAGAGCTTCCTTCCATCCTCCTCCTCCACACGGTTGTTTGGTTTGCTGGAGGTTTGCTAGTAGTGAGTCTTCCGCATTCGGGGACAACATCCATTTACTTTCATGCTTTGTTTTAGACTACCCTATTTTTGGATACTACATTTGAGAGTGAGCCCAGGAGATGTCTTAGCCCTCGTTTCATTTGTATATAGAGTTGTTGTTGGATACATAGATTATATGTTATGAGCTCAACTCTTATTATATGTTATATGTTCTTATTCATCGTGTCACATCTAGGACATAGGCTTGTATTAAGACAACTTCTATGCATCCTAGGCTACCAAAGTAAGTGAGGCTATGCTGAAGAAGGTGATGCCCCTCTCTTAGCCCAGATTGACTCAGATGTTGGTGTGAGGCATTCCTGTTGATTTTTCAGAGGCCACTATCTGCACGTTTTTATTTCGTACCAACCAACAAGCCCCTATGACTAACTCTGAGTTTGATTATCCATTTGGAAGGCACAAGATCGATTTTGATGAGAAATGTGGTTCGTACGGCCACCTTGATAAGATTGATTGCTAGCCATATTGCTGAGCAAGGCCAGGATGCCATCTGGGTATCTGGTTCTATTCCTATTGTAAAGGACTCTCTTAACTTCACTACAAAATTTGGTGGGCAATTGTTCATACCCAAATCTTGTCGGCATACATTGATAATACCCTGACGGCGGATGGCGTAGTACTAGTTGTCAGCATTATAGTTGGCTATGATATTGACTCCACTTAGTGTATAGCTGAGGAGATACCTGAGCACACTTTGAGGAGGTCCACTTTGATCCCATTTCCATGTTTGGTACATGGACTATGTATATAGGGGGCAGATATCATGCTCAATGTAGATGTCATGACAGATGTTCATAGGACTCGAGGTGCTGGCCCGATCAAGGCCGATGAGAATCTGATTGTACAAAGGTGAGCACTACACACTAAAGTCCTATTACCATAGATGTTTACCAAGCCTCCTCATCTGAAGGCCATTTTCATTGCCACCACTTGCATCGCTGTTGATGAGTCAGAGAGTTCTCATAGATTGACGTGGAGATAGAGATGGGACCTACTTTGACTTCCTTCGATGTACCAGAGGTCATGCCTTCACGTGGTATGGTCTATATCTATACGAAGTCTATTTAGGATCTGGTACAACGTCAAGTTCTCACTAAGTCCCAGTTGCCTCAATTACTAAAGCAGATTAGGCCTTGGGTTCGCAAGGATATTTTTAACACTAAAGAGCACAAGCAAGAGCGCTATATAGCTGTATTTGAGGAGGGATTACCATTTTTACATGGTCATATAGATGCATTTGAGAGGCATGTGTAGGATCTCTTCAAATCGACTAAGATTCCAAATAGTACAGCCATCTAGACGGATATCCACCAGCTCCATGATGAGATAAGGACAATGGCTCCAGCACCTTTGATGCTGATGAATCCGTGGTCTAAATTTCTAGAAAGAGGTGTCGTGCGAGAAATGATGATCCTAAGGCTGCTAGGCAACATACTGAGTAGTTGGAGAGAGAGTAGATGGAGGATACTAGACAGGCCTCTATAGAGAGTGTGGTGCTATGGCGTGCACGAGAGGAGTAGATGGAAATAGGTCTCGGGCCCTCAGGACAGGCTGCCATAATAGTGGAGACCACCCGATAGGTTGAGGGTGGTGATTCACAAATAGACATTGGCTCTTAGGTACCCATGTATGTTCCTTTTTAACCCCTATGATAGCTTTTGGTTTATTTTGTTGCATTGAGGACAATGCAAGGATTTTTCAGTGGGGTGTGGGTAGCTATAGGCCTCAGAGAAGTCTGAGTAATCAGGGCCTCCATCTACCCTAATCTTTTGAGTCTATAGGGTTTTCTTTCCTGTGTTCTTTTCCTAAGAACATTTATTTTCTGTTGAACCGGCAAGCTTAGGATGTAAAATAGCATTGTTGGCATATTTCACTGATACTTGTGCCATATATTTGTTCATACTGAAAAATGATACCCTTTTGTTTTTGAAATTGATGATGTGCTTTAAGGTAGTTTTAATGACAACCATGTTGGATTAGTAGTTGACAGTGTTTGTTCTGATAAGATAGGGCTAAAATGTGATTAAAAAATTCATGATGTGAGTGTCTATATTGACAATGTATTCAGTGCCAAGTGTTTGTGAGCTTTATTATGAAATTCTTATATTGTGCTACAATCTAGAACTTGCACTATTACTCTTACTAGGATAATAGGTTAGTTTGTTAGGAAAACATAGTCCATTGTTCATAACAGCCCGCTTAGCCTAAAATAACCGACCAAATACAATTTTTATCCCCTGGTGGTAATGTCTAAGCTATATACGTACCTTTTCTTTTGTAAATACCTAACTCACTGAACCCTTTTGTATATTAAATCTTGAAATTTCCCTTGTTTCCTCGTTGAATATTGTGCACCTCAACTTGGGCTAAAAAAGCCTAAGTTGAGGGTGGCTACTAAAAGTGAACTTGGTTTATAGGTCAGATATTGTGTACTCAACTTAGGCCAAAAGCGTAACTTGAGGATGGTTGTTGCAAGGAAACCAAAGAAAGATGAGAAGGAGAGCATAAGAGTACAATAAAAAAGAGAAAATGTGAAAAGGGTGTGAGAAAAATACATAAATGCCAAAAGATGAGCTGACTAGAAAGAGAATTGAGAAAAACAAGAGGCGATGAGCTGAAAAATAGAATAATGGCACCCGAAAGTGTTTGAAACGGGAAAAGGGGAATCATGAGTTAAAATACTAGTGTTGGTGAGGGAAAGTGTGAAATAATGCAATGTCAAGGAGGGCAATAAGTCACCATCCTAAAAATATCATACCAAGCCCATAGAGCGTATCTTACTAGCTAAGAAAGTCGTACAGTAGTCCTAGTCAAACTAGTCGAGTGTCATGGTCATAAGTGTAGGGGTAAGCCTATGGTTTTGTACATAGTGTTTGAATATTAGTAGTGAGTGTGAACATATTTGTCATTCGTTAGCACTAAATCGGAGTACTTTAGTATAAGTGAGAAACAAGACTTCTTTTTATGAGTCCACTTGAACTACATTATTAACCATGGACCATCTCAACGATTATTACTGACTTACATTGTCTTGTCTATCAAAGTTACTCTGTCATGTGCTGATTTGCTTGAGTTTGTTTGATGATTGTCTTGTATATGCATTTATAATTTAAATGGGTATTTGTGAGTGATTTAGAAATGATGTATGCCATGAGTTTGGGGTCTATGCTTTTGTCGTACTACTTATGTTAGATTGGGTGTATCACTGAAGGACAAGCAAAAAAAATATGTCATTTTTAATGCTTTAAACTTAGAACTTTTTGCGTTCTCTATGAGATGTTAGTGTAGTTGATGTGTTTCTATGTTGATTTTGTAGAATTACAGGAGATGGGGAGTTCTTGTTCTGATTTGTATAAGCTACAGACTTTTGAGCTTCTATGAGACCACTTATGGTCTATGGTTTGATTTATGAGCCATAGATGATTTTTGTGGATTTGAACCAGTTAGGGCCTATGAATTTGAAATTACGAGTTACTAATGTCGCCCAAGTTACACCTCTGTTTTGAGGATACAATGGGCATTGTCAAGAAATAGAACCTAACCAAGGTTAGGATCAAACACAATGGAATCATCCACTTAAGAAAATTTAATTAATTCAATTTAACTGATTAACCAACTTACTTCCCCATAAGGCGGTTTTGAAATAATCAGTAGAAAAGTACACCTATCTAACGCAGGAGTTGAATCAATATGGAGAGAAACTAGGGTATTGTGTTCCCCATGATTCCTTAATTTAGTATCACCAGATAACTTAATTCTTTTCTAGTGTGTCGCATGCAAGATAGTAAGTTAGGTTCACCAAAACCTTTTTTTCCAGGCCAGAGGCGAATTTCACTATGTGACTTGGCCCATCTCTGTAGTATGCATTACTAACCCTTACTTATTAGTCTCTGTACAACCTCCCCTTGGCCTAGTTCAGTTGATTAGATGAGAATACATCAATCGAATCTTGTTAATTAATCTCTTTTCTTATTCATTACTACCTCGGTCCAGTCAGTAACACTAGGCGGGTTCTAATGTTGTCCATCATCAGAAAACATGCAAAGCGAAGAGAGTTAATTAGTACATGCATGCACACCTTCTAAGAGTTATGATTTATCCAATTTTTATCTTGTTAGTTCTTCACGGTTCCCCTAGCACTAGTTGTAGATTTAAATATTCATGATTTGTGTAGATGTAAAAATTATGAATTGGAATAACATAATAGAGCACCTAAAAAATTGAATTAAGAACAAGCAAATCCAACTTCAAAGAGAATCAGAAGATTAAAAATCAAATCAATGTACAAGTGTTTCTCAAAACACTCCAGTGTTATTTCTACTCAATCTCACTATTTTTCCTGTCTAGTTGTTGAGTTCTCTATGTACTCTATGTAAAATACCCTAAAAAACCTATTTATAATATTTAAAATACAAGTCTTAAACACAATAGGATATTTGGGTCGGCCCGCCTTAAGAACAAGTTTACGGGTCGTATTACATTTCATGTCTCATAACAGGGGTCTTGTAAAGTGCTGATGTAAAACTTGACTTCAATGCTACGATACCCCTCTGTGACCCGTAAAGTGGTTTACGACCTGTAGAGGGGTTTCGTCTGATGAATCTTTGCAAAGTCCCTCATCTCTGACCCTCAGGGAATGAACCATGTTCTACGACTCATAAACCAATCAAGTCCTTTTTTATGATTCTAGGTCTAATGTTTCAGACCCCTACGTCATTCAGATGCATTCATGTTTAAGTTGACAAACTTATGATGATTTTACCCTTATGCTGAGATTTTGAAAATGGTGTTTTAAATGTATGTTGCATTCTTGTTGGGAGTTGACTTGATTATGATCAGTCTTGTCTTGTACGTCCATTTTTCATTAGGGGACGACTCTTCCCAAGGGGGAGATATTGTAACAACCCCAAAAAGTGCCTAAAAACGTACCTCGAAAGTGCCTAGAATCTTGTTTTCCATATATCTAAAAATCAATTTGTTATTTCAAAAATTCAACTTCATATTCTTGTTCAGGGGGTTCAAATTAGGGAGAAACGGGTCTAAACTCGATTTTAGAGCAACCATAGCAAAATTTAATTTTTTCAAAATTTCAATTTCCAGAGGCAATCCACAATGGCTCCATGACGCACCTTTGTCGCGGAGCAGTGTTAATTTTGCCTAGTTTTGTTGTCTTGGTCCAAGACTCTTAAGTCTTGGGCCTAAGACTTTTAATTCTTGGGCCTAAGTGTTCCTAAACGTGTTTTTGCCTATACTTAGTCATATTTTACCGTCATATCACCCTAAAACATTCCCCAATACTCCCCAAAAACCATATTTTCATTCCAAAATTCAAGACACAAAACCCTCATCTGGAACTAAGGATTTCTTTCAATCTTCAACCCTCCTTTTTCAATCTTCACCAAAAGAGCTTCTCCAAAGCTAAGGTATGTGGTGTTGACCCATTGGATCCTTCCACCCATGGTGCCTAAGCCTTTGTTTTACCAATATTTCATGATTTAAAGTTGATTTTTACATGTGGGTCTTGTACATTGAAAAATTTACAGCACAGTGATTTTAGTTCATGAAAGTATAGTTGTTTTAGCATGTTTTGATCTCTAAATCTTGGATCTAATGTTGGATTTCATGATGGTTTTTGATGTGTATGTCTTGAGGGTGTTGCAAGGTGTTGATTGATGGTTTTACAATGTATTTTCCTGCATGATTTCATCTCTAAGTTGCATGGTCTTTTACCCCCCACTTCACGCCCGCCAATTGTTTGATAAAATGTTCGTCTAGGATTTCTTGAGGAATTTTGGGTCCAATGCATGTTTTATGAGTTGAATAATGATATAATGATTATATGATGATGAACTGATGATGGAATGATGATGGAACAATGGTATGCATATGATGTACAATGATGAGAGGAAATGTAGGTATATGATGACTTTATGATGATGAAAGTATGTTGTACATGTGTTAAATTCATGAAAAGTATCTATGATGTTGCAAGTTGGTTTCTTGTTGAGGAGGGTGTCAAGCTTAAACCATCTTGTTAAGAGGGTTCTAAGTCTCAATCACCTTGACGAGGGGATGCCAAGCCTAGGTTGCCTTGTTGAGGGGGTACCAAGTCTCAATCACCTTGACAAGGGGGTGTCAAGCCTTGGATGCCTTGTTGAGGGGGTATCAACCCTCAATCACCGTTCAAGAAATGGTGTACCTTGTAGTTGGGAAGTAGTTCACTTTGTCTGTCCTTCACAAATGATATCCTATATGAGCATGATTTACTTAAGCATGTTGTACTTATGCATCATTCATAGATGTCATATGTTACTATGCTATTCATTGCTTATTATTGTTAAACATATTGATTATGATTCCTATCTCTTGTTGAATTTCATCCCACATACTTAGTACATTCAAACGTACTAAGCATACTCTATGCCTACATGATGTTACCATGTAGGAGCCAGGGCACCTATTAATTCTACTTGTGGCTAGACATATTGTTCAAGTTAGCCTTTGGTAAGTCCTCCATTCCGGGGACAATGACTATTCTGTTATACTATGTATTAAGATTCTCTTTCTCTTATTGTATAGTTATGACCATGAGGGTGAGCCCAGTTGCTTTGTTTTGTCCCCTGCTAAGTATCTATGTTTAGAGGTGTTGTTGAACAAGTTATGTATTATGTTTGAGCTTTGAGTCATCTATGTTATTTAAGTATTAAACTCTCTCTCTCCCTTAGTCTCAATTCCCGTTGTTCATGTTTCTTACATTTTTTTTATTGCTTCCTCTACCAAGGATGTGTAATGATATGCTGTGAGGCTTATTTGGGGTTCCTTCGGGTTCCCCATTCGCCGGTCACGTCTACGCCTTATGCTTGGGTCGTGATATAAATTTATTATGCATTTGTATCATAAGGGATTTAATCCTAGATATTTCGTGTGGGTAGATCATGAAGAAATGGATGGACAGAACAGTGTACTTTCTAAACGATATCAGTGGATGAGTATACTATGCTTGTACCACATGGTCAGATTAAATTTGAACCTGATAGGAATCAACATGACACCTTTCAACATGATAAAGTTCATGAAATGATCAATGATGCTTTCAGAGTTCAAGGGGGGATGGAACCTGACCAATTCTTTAATGAAGCTCCTAATGAAGAAGCTAGATGCTTCTATGCAGAATCAGAAGAGGCTAGTCATCCATTGCGTGAGGATAATTTGAATTCCCAATTGTTCGTAGCAGTTAGATTAATGAATATTAAATCAGATTGAAATATTCCTAATGCAACTATGGAGTCAATGGTTGAACTCTTGGGCGAGTTAGTTGATCCTGAGTTAAACATATCAAGTAGATTCTATCAAGCAAAGATGAGGGTTATAGTGATCCTATGTTTCCACCTATTTAAATTTTTAATCAAAGTGGATGAGGATCTAAAAGGCATGGAAGATGAAGCTTCACTCATACGGAATACCAATCAGCTACGACCTATGTTTTGCCTAAGTGTCCCGAAAGTCAACCATATGTTGAGTAATTGTTAAATTATGTTGACTTGAAATTATAAAGTTAAAATTGAGAACTAACTTACAAAAAATGTATTTGTCAATAACAACTTTTTTGTAAACACATGGGGCAATGAAGCTATATATTCAAGATTTTAAACAAGGTTAAAGAGTTATGTAAGTGTGAAAGTTTAAATATATTGAACTGATAAGTATAACATTGTAACACCCGATAAAATTACCAAAACACCCCTAAAATACATCATGCGCACAATGCATCTTCAAAATCTCTGATAAAAATTCGAGACTGGATTTGCGATCATTCCAAAAAATCGAGTCAGAAAATGATCTTGACCCAATTTAAAACAAACCAGGGCGGATTACGAAACTGCACTTGAAGTGCAAAAATAGTGGCTTCTCCCCGCTCCCTCAGCGACGCACCAAAGGCAAGAAGTTCAACTTTTAGTCTTAAAAATTGTTGTTTTTCGACGGGAATCTATTTTCCAAAAGAGGTTCACCAAAAACACTAATGCGCGCCCCCTCCACGATGCGCACCTGTGTCCTAGAAAATTATTTTTTTCTTTTAATTCGAGAAAGGTAATTTTTTCACTCCAAATATATTTTAATACCCCCAAAATGTACTTTAAAGGGTATGTCATACGAAAGGGTATCAAACCTTTATTTTTCTAAATTTCTTACAAAAGTTCTAAGAGAGAAGAAGAACAACACAGGTGAAGGTTTCCCTTGAAGCTTCAACTCTTTGCAGAAGACTTGAAAATCCTTCATCCCAGGTATGTAAAGCTATCCAAAAGCATGAAATTGTTCTTCCATGTGCCCCAATGTAAAGATAGGATTTAAATTGGTACTTTAGAGTCTTGAATAGTGATTTCTTGAGAATTTATTGAATATTATCTTTAATTTATATTTCATATCTTAAATTGATGATCATCATGTTTAAAGTTTAATTTATACATGCATTATGATGTAATTATGATTTGACCTTTATAAATTCTCTCTGTAAAGACTTGAATAATAAACTTAGGGGGATGTCTAGAGCCTTGATTGTCTGAATGTGATGTTTGACTAAGTCTGAGTCCTGAGGTGAGTGTAATGATGACTGTAACAGGATAGTGTTGATAGATTTGAATGAATATTTATTCTTAACTTGAAAGGACATCCTTTCCCTTTGAGTTGATAGAGGATGAGATGAGGTGAGTGTTCTTGCCCGTAGGGGCTGAGTGATGGAAGTTCGTGGTGAACTGATAAACTTATGAGCTTATTGAATCCTGGGAGGAGTATTAGAACCAAAATGGGTAAGAGTGAGTCCCACGCATACTCATTAACTACGTGGCCAATGTAGGAGAGTATTGGACCATGAAAGTGGATGTTTCCTTTGTCCCGCAGACGACTTGAAAGAATTTTTTAGGATTCTCGATAGAATCGTCCCTTACCCTAGCAAGGTACCGCATGGATGTGGAAACTACATCTCTTCGTTGTATCACTACCATCTCATAGGTAGTGGGTTAAGTTATAGAAACTCCCAAATAGGTTTCATGGTGATAGAACTCCGATATGGTGTGACTGTTTGATGTTTGATGGATAGTCAGGTGATAGAGTCTTATCCTTTACTCTGAGGTGAGTAAGAGTGATTGATGAGTGATACTTATATTTTTCTATTTAATTTAGCTCATTTTACATACATTACATCCCATGTACTAACTGTAACACCCAACACCTTACAATATTGGAACAATTCAAATGAAACATGACATGATTTGGACCAAAAATTTTAAAAGTGCTTGAATCTCGTGTTAATGGGATGTATGTGCGCCTAACGCTTAAGGGGATCGAGGGTATACATATTTTGTGGTGAATTAAGGAAATTACGGCTTTAAATGTAGTAAAATAATTAAGGTGCTTGTAGGACTTAGAAGCTAGCAGGTGAGTCAGCTACTTGCTTAGCTCAAAATCACGAACTAAACGGAGACGAGCCTAGACGTCGAAATTGTCCTAGCTCAACTATGAATAAAGTCCGTGTTAATGGTGTAACTTTGGCCCATGTTTTAGCATCATAAATGGACTACATGTTAAGACCAAGAGAGGGATTAAAAAGGGCCCAAATAAAATACAAAACACTTAGCAAATTGGGCCCAAACCTAAGTAAGTGAAAGCTGAAAATTTGGGCAGCCCAAGTCCATCAA
>JAABOM020127073.1:0-21656 GCA_011800125.2 Solanum clarkiae | reverse complement strand
ATCAGCTACCACATTTGCCTTTCCTGGATGGTATAGTATATCAATATCATAATCCTTTATTAGCTCGAGCCATCTCCACTGTCTCAAGTTTAGATGTTTCTGCTTAAAGATGTATTGCAGGCTCTTATGATCAGTGTATATGTCAACATGGACCCCATACAAGTAGTGGCGCCATATTTTCAAAGCAAATACCACTGCTAGTAGCTCGAGATCATGAGTTGGGTAGTTTTTCTCATGGGGTCGTAGTTTCCTGGATGCATAAGCAATTACCTTACCATGCTGTGTCAACACACACCCTAAGCCAACTCTCGAAGCATCACAGTACACTGCATACCCCTCAGTGCCTTCTGGAAGTACTAGCATAGGTGTAGAAATTAGCTTATTTTTCAACTCCTGGAAGCTCCTTTCACATGCATCATTCCATTGGAATTTAGTTGCCTTATGTGTCAGCTTTATCAGAGGTGCAGAAATAGAAGAAAAACTTTCAACAAGCCTCCTGTAGTAACCTACCAAGCCAAGGAAGCTCTGAACTTCAGTGGGGGTTGTAGGTCTTGTCCAATCCTTCACATCTTCTATCTTTTGTGAATCAACCCTTATTTCCTCATCTGATACAATATGACCCAAGAATGCCACTGATTTTAGCAAAAATTCATATTTCAAAAATTTGGCATACAACTTTCCGTCACGAAGAGTCTGCAATACTTGTCGCAAGTGATCTCCGTGGTCCTCTTCTGAATCTTGTATAACATGCCACAAATATGTCCTCGAGCGACTGTCATAGATCCTTTTGACAACTTCCATGTGCCTTTACTGAAATGACTATCATAGCCCTGTTTATCAAGAGCCATACATGAAAGAAGATTCAGCCAAAGATCTGGCACATGGCGGACATCCTTCAAAGTGATTGTACACCCGGAACTTATCTTTATCTTAACATCACCAATTCCTACAATCCCAGAGGAACTGGAATTCTCCATCTTTACAGCTCCAAAGTCTCCAGCTTTATATGTTGTGAAGTATTCCTTATGTGGAGTAACATGGTAGGATGCCGCAGTATCTACCACCCATTCCGTATCTTCTCTTAAGACGTGAAGGCATGTCTCAGCATGGGTTGTTGAATAAGCTACATCTCCAAGAACAATAACTAATGTTTCTCCACCCTTGTTCTTCGGCTGTGAACTGCTCTTGGCTTGCTCCTCTTTCCATTTGTAGCAGTTCTTCTTCACATGTCGTTCAATTCTACAATGATGGCACTTATATGTTGGTTTCCTGCCATCAGTGGATCTGCCTCTACTCTCGCTTCTGCATCTCCTTTTGCCTTTGCTACTCTTTTGTTGCCTCCCCCGGTTCTCTATGACAAGGGCATGGGTCTGATCTGTGCCCATGTCCTTTCTCCTTTCCTCTTCACTAAATAGAGCATCCTTGACCATTGGCATGGTAAGTTTGCCATTTGGGGTTGAGTTGCTAAGTGATATGACCAGCGTTTCCCAATTATTAGGAAGGGAACTGAGTAGTAGCAGTGCCTGAACTTCATCTCCAAGTGGTATCTCTATAGACGACAACTGGTTGACCAAGCTCTGGAACTCACTGATATGCTCGGCAACTAAAGTTCCATTTTTAAGCTTCATGTTTAGTAAATGTCTCATCAACAGGGCTTTATTTCGAGCGGTCTTGGCCTAGTACATGTCCTCCAACTTCTTCTAGAGGGCAAATGTGTCTGTCTCTTGTGCAACATGGTGGAAGACACTATGATCAATTCATTGATGAATTTGACCTATAGTTTTTCGGTTTGATTTCTTCCATTCTGACACCTTGGCGGGATCAGGATTTTCACTTTTCAATTCGATAGGATCAAATAAATCTTTATAGCCTAGGAGATCTTCCATCTGAAGTCTCCACAACGTGTAGTTGGTTGCAATGATCATAACCATGGCTCCAGAAGATTATGTCGACTCTTCTGTGGTCATTATCACCCTACAATAGCTTAATTCAGCAAAACGAGGTTGGATCTTGAAAAATGGAGCTCACCCTTACGTCCGAAATGGTCAAAAAGGTGGAATTGACGCTTCGGGGCCAAAATTTCACTATTGGAGTAGAACAACAAATTTCGAAAAACTTTGGAGACCAAACTACAATTTCAAAAAGATCATGGGTCCAACTACAATTTCAGAAAGATTAAGGCCCAATATGACATTTCTTGAAAGTTGAGGGACCAAACTGAACTTTCATAAAACTAGAGGGTCAATTTGTAATTTTTAAAACTATTGCAGATTCCGGCTGTGAACAGTATTTTCGGTCGTCTTCTCTGTCATTCTCCAGTGAACAGTGTCGTCGTCTCCGACAGAACTCCGGTGAACAGTATCTCCATCACCGACAAAATTTTCGCAGAGTTGACCGAACTTTGATTGCGATTTCTAGGCTTGTTTGAACTCCGATTAGGTCGCCGTTTGGTGCGTTGGACTCTGTTCAACGAGACGAATCCAATTGTGCAGTCAGAATTAGATTTCAAACAAAGCTCAGAAAACCCAAATTCGTCCCTGTCACCTAAAAAACTCGACCAACGCTTCTAACTTGGTTTTGATACCACTTGTTGTGGCCCAAGGGAACAATTGGGTGTTGGTAAACACGAATTTGAGAGAAAAATTTCTTCTACTACTCACAAGAATAAATTACAAAACAACTCTCAAACTCACAATTTACTTCACTCTTTTCTTGATTTTTTTTTAGTGTATATAAATGAGAATTTGCACCTCTATTTATAGTTGATTTTAGATTTCTTCTGCAGGTGTGAAAAAAAAGACTTCATCTTCAAAAATGGTGGCTGGACAGTGGATTGTGGTGGCTTGTTTGGTGGCTTGGTGGCTGCAAGATTTTGACCAAGATATGGTCCAAGATCTTCAAAGATATGGTGGTTGGACTTCTTCATAAACCAGATGTATATGCATCTGATTCCTTAAAGATTGATGGAAATTACCTTAGCAGGGAGTCGGATTCCAAAATTTGTAATTCACGCTTAATGATGAACTGCGAAGGGAACGGGTAGAAGTTGTCCTTTCGAGAGGTGATAGAAATGGGATTGTGAGGGTGTTGTTTTTGTAGGAGTTAGGGTTGATGTAGCCTACCTCAAACTGCTTGGAAACTGGGGACAGGAGCTTGCGTCTCTTTACAATAAAAGATGTGGGCTTAGTTGTTCTTGAGAAAAATGCACTGATTATGTTTTTGATTCAATAAGATACCACCACATGGACATATAATTTGAGATTTGTGAAGGTCTATTGGATTTTTGAATGCCATAACATTACTTCTAAAATGGAAAATGCATCCAAGGAATTATTGAAGGTTTCCAAATGCTCTACTGCTTATTTATGCCCATCTAACTAAGATGTCCCTACTGTAATTTTTTTGTCTCAGAATTGCAGTATCACAAATTACAGTGATAAAACATATGACATGTACAAAAAATGATACACTTCCTACATCAACACTGTTCACCAGTTTTCACCTTATTGTTCACTACAAGACATGCGCAATTTCCGAGAAGCAATGTCATTAGAGCAGGATCATGACATTAAGTTTTCATACTTCTTTTTTTATTATTGAGCCAAGTAATCAATTTTATATTTATAAGTTTGTCAATCTTCATTTTATAAAGAAATGTGCATTAAAGATGAGATTAAAAAAATAGAGCAGGTGAAAAGTCCACAGATAAGGTAGGCTGAATTTCCACAAATGGTTAAAAATGACACGCTATACAATAGCAAAGGGGTCTTCTTATGGGCTCTTAGTATAATAAGACTCTTAAGCATCCTCATCAATTGTGACTTCTCATTTACTCTATTTGTTATAAATTTTCCTTATAAACATTCAACCTCACGTCAAAGTAGATCTCAATCAAATTGTGACAAACTATTAAACTGCTATCTATAGCGTTAACCACTTATCCAAAAGACTCCACAAAATGATTAAACATTTCCACTTATACTTTGATTCTATAAAATCGAAGAAAAAAGAAACCAATATATACAACTCAAACGAATACAATAGATAGAGTAATAAGCAAAGAAGAAAAGAGCAACGTACCAAAACGCGTTCATAGTCAGAATAATAATTAACCGGTGAAAAATGAGAGGAAATCAAAAGTACATGAAGGGTGTATAAGGCCTAAGTTTTTTACAGTGAAAAATCGTAAGGCATGATTTATCAATGATCATGTGAGAACGTAAAAAGTAGATAACAAAACCAAGTAAAACAGAGAAGCAGTGGGGAGGAACTATGTAAGATTCTTATCAGTTCTTCCATTAAACAAATAAATATTATAAAGATAATATAGGGTGTGGATGTTGGGCGATTATGATACAAGTGAGTGAATAGATACATATTGTATTTGTAGCCTATCTCAATCTCACCTGGCAAAGGTTTTTTAAAAGAGTGAAGACATAAGTTTATTATATCTTGTAAGTGTGTTTAGTGGGGGTGACAACATTGGGACTGTATACATCAAAGCCTAACACCTTTCCAATCATCTATAAAATTAAAATCACTTCCTCCATGTTGAAAAGGTGTAATCAGAAAGTATCTGTTCATCAAACCCAAGTGTTGTGCATCTGATTATACCCAGAAATCCCTTTCAACATGGAGATATTTGAAAGGAAAGAAAGTAAGAAGAGGAATTTCTGGGTGTAATCAGGAGGAGAAAGGGAAGGATGAGGACGTATCTGTTCAGCAACCCAGGCATTAGATGTTTGATGGGAAACAACAGTGTGCGTTTGGCTGTTTTAAAGAGCGAGAAGCTAAAAGGTGCGTCTTTTCAATGTGACTGCTGTGGAGGTGGTGACTTTTGCGAGGGGTGATGTAGGGTGGGAAAAGGGATAGAGAAATTATGATGATAGGGGGCATTACAGAAATTTAGTGATAGTTCTTTTTGAAGAAGGGTAATTTAGTAATTTAACTTTCAAATGTCGAAGTTCTATAGATTTTTTAAGTGAGGGGTATTTTTGTATTTTGACTTTAGATTTTTAAAGTTGATGCTTTTAAGGTAGTATTGATATTTGTTTATATATGCACAGATATTTAGTTGATGATTTATGGTAAAAATTCAACTTAATTGAATTTATAATACGATAGTGAATGCTTGTATATAATATTTTTAATTCTTTGTATTTATATAGACATGAACTACTAAACACTCAAAAATTATATTATGTTGAGAAACAACATTGAAACTCTAACTCAAGAGCTTTGTTTATGTGATAAAATGAAAATATGGTTTACCTTCAAGAATGACCATGTGTGACACTTCGAGTAGAGAATTTGTGTCCATACACTAAACTTTAAAGGACGGTTGAACATCCCTAGTTGACGGATGGAACAGTTTGTACCAGTGAAATCTTATGGAGAAAAATGACAAGTTTTAGAAATTTATGAGAGGAGAAAATAACAAAGTAGGACCAAATTCCTCTCCCATAGAAAAAATGAAATACTTTTATTATATTTAACATATCATTTAATTTTTTGTGACTTTGAGTGGTATATGTAGAGGAATTTTGAAGATTTTAAGTAATGTTCTTTTTTATATGATTTTAATTAATATTATAATCGTTAAAATGCCATCTTTAAATATAAAAATCTGCTTGTTATTTTCATAAATTTTAGGGTGCTTGCATGTGACACTTGTTTATTCTTCTACTATGTAAAGAGAGACAATAATTGATACACTATAATTTTTATGTATAAAAATCTAGGTTTGTTATCTTGCAGTGCCTAAAATATTTCATTAGAAATTTATGCTCTCAATAATTTCATCTGGTGTGAATAAGACTAGAAAAATAATTTCTACTGTGAACACGGCTAGCAAAATAATTTTGGTGTGAAGAAGGTTTGTAAGATAATTAAGGTATGAACAAGACTAATACAAAATTTTAACTTCATGATTATGTCAACTATTGGTAATGCTAAATAACATGACAGAGAACGATAAGTTTTTTGGTGTTGAGAAATGTGTTGAAAGTGTGGACGCCTAGCAAACTGAGCCAAAAGAAAGTTCATGTGAACATTAGTAATCTTCTTCTCCGTTATATATATAAAGAGAGAGAGAGAAGAGAGAGAGAGAGAGAGAGAGAGAGAGAGAGAGAGAGAGATTCTCTCCCTCTAATGAGTAATGATACTCCTTCAGAATTGAAGAAGCTTGTAAGGTTATCGTTGTGCAACAAATTCTTCTATGCTCTAATTTTTTGACAAGAAAAGTGAACATAGAAAAGGACTTCTTCAAAGCATTTTAGCTTAAACCTAGTGCTAAATAGATGGTATGGATACATGCCCCTCATGGTATTTCATTTTCAAAAATCTTTATTTAATTTCTTTCTTCTTATTTTGGAGATGTGGGCAGCAGATGTTGGAAAGAAAAGACCTCTATGAAATTTAAATCTTCAAAAGATAGATTCAATTATATCATAACCCAAAACCGAGAGTCACGAGCTAAGCCTAAGACTTAGATATGACACAGTGAATGGGAACCCAAAGAGGATCCCAAACAAGCCTCTTAAGCATGCATAGTACATCATTGGTTTTGCGAAAGCAATAAGAGATAAATAAGTCATAGCACGTATTTTCTAAGAGAAGCGAGGCTTTGGACTCATACTATGGGGGTGTGATAGGGAAGAGCATAAACATGAATCAGATAGCAAATAAGTCTAAGAGGTGAGGTAAGTATGACTAAAACTATAGGAGCATTTAGGGACTTGGGACTTCTAACTTGTTAACATAGCAAACATTCACCACAAACGGGATAAGGGGACTAAGGGCAAACTCCAACAATATATAGACATAATAAGAGTCGAGCTCATGACATACAATCTATGTATCCAACAACACGTCTAATTATGAATGGAGTAGGGGCCAAGACATCTCCCGGGATCACCCTCAAAGATAGTATTCAAAAATAGAGTAGAATAAATAAAATCATGAAATTAGACAGATGTTGTCCCCCGAGTGGAGGATTCACCAATAGCAATCTTCAAACAATCATCTAGCTAAAGAGAAGGGTTAATAGGAGCTCCGGTCCGTACATGGTTAGATTAGTAGGCAAAAGGTATGCATTAGTACTTGCAATGTACTAAGTATGTGGGGTGCAATGTAACAAGGAACATAAGCCATAATAATCGAGATACATAATCATAATCAATGGACACAAGCTAAATATGACATGTATAATCAATGCTTAAGTTAAAACATGCATGAAGATAGTCAAACTTACATAATACATCATAATCTTACGTAACTTATAAAACATAAGAACATGGCATGAGTTGTTCATTCAATACCTTCTACTAGAGGGTGGGGAATATAGCTTAGGTCATAACCCTTTCTAGTAGGTATTGAATAGTACATGAGGGTGAAGAATATAGCATAGGTAATAACCCAGTCATATAGGCACTAGATAGTGCACAATATTAAATCATACATGAGGGTGAGGAATATAGCTTAGATCATAAACCCTTCATGTGGATATTTGTCTTGTACTATAGGGTGAGGAATATATCTTAGGTCATAACCCCTTCTAGTAGGCTTCACAATTCATATAAGAATAAAACATAGAATAAGGGCTCAATAATTTACTTGTAAATCATAGAAACTTTTCATGAGTTTAATACATGCTTTGGAGCCCATAAATTATCATAACATGCTTGTTTTGTAATTGATACAACAATCTTTTGTCAACATAAAAATCCTTGTCAAGTAAATTTAGTCAAACATGGTGGGTATATGCACATACAGTTAAAATCATTATCACGCCCTAGGAGGGTACCCTTGGCATGGCCAGCACTTGAAGAACCATTGTTGATTCCCCAAGAGATCCACTTGGCCTCATCATCATATCAACTCGATAGTAGGAGAATAACTCAAATAAAAAGTCACTGTATGAAACAAAATGAAGCTCAACTACTCATCGTATTCAGTAAATAAATTTAAAAAACAAAATGCTCAACAATATCCTCTACTCGGTGTATCTGAAGCCTCTACTCAATAATATATATGCTTTCATGACAGTCCATGAACACCCCAAATCAAAGGAAGAAAATGTACTATATCAAAATATAAAGTGAAAGGGCTCCTTTGGAAAGCAAGGAGGGCTCGCCAACTCTAGAAATGTACTTATCTGGACCTCAATGATGCGCGGGCTGAAGTCCTCTATCACCTGTATCTGTATCATAAAATGATGCAGGCCTAAATGGACTTCATTACATGAAATTTATTGCTATGTAAAATAGCTCAAGAAAAGTAAAGCTCAACTCACTTACCTGGACTTAACAACTCATGCTCAAATTAGTTTATGCAAGTTTAGAGTAAATCATATTTTTAAAAGTAAGCTCAACAGGAATAGACTCATTTTAAAAGATCACGCTCAATCAGTGTTGCTTAGGAGTTTTTCTTAATCGACATCCTCATCTCACCAACTATAATTTGGAGGCGCGTAATAAATTTGACGTCATTGTGATGTGTTGTCAAAATACAACACATTTAGCACCTGAAACGATGAATTTTATGAGTTCTTAAAGCGACTTTTTAGTGTTTTGATGTGTTTTTGTGTTAATCTTGTAGAAAAGTTAGGGTGGTTTGATTTTGAAGAAAAGTTGCAAATTTTGCTGAAGCATAGGCCATACGAGCCTACCTACAAGTCGTAGGTTGTACCTTAGCAACAATCAGAGACAAAAAAAATCAGAAATCTACCCAGTGAATGTCACCCCTACAAGCCTATACTATGAGTCCTAATACATACTACTACTCGTATAGGTGGACTAGTAGCAAGAATCAGAGAGCCAAAATGTTGGATCAAAAACTGAAGACCAAGACTATGAGAGAAACATATGAGTCATAGCCCAAGTAACGACTCATACCCATAGGTCATACTAATTTAGTCCAAGATGCCAAGAACCTGATACGAGACCCTGACTATGACTCATAGGTCATCCTATGAGTCGTAACTGCGAGATTTATCAGCTGTCAACTGTCTTTTTTGTGTAAATTCTAGGGTTATTTTGTAAACACTATATATAACTTAAGTTAGCTTTTTGGAAAGGGGTTTGAGAAGTAGACATTTTCACATTAGGTTTTGAAGCTTTCCTTAGGTTTTCAGTATAGATTATTGTTATCTCTTGGAAAACCCATTTTGGGGATTGAAAATCTTGCCTTGTACCTATTGTTGATCAATCAAGCTTATGGGTTTGTTACTTATGGTGCCTATCCCCTTTATTGTTATTGGTGAAACACTCAACTATGTCTATTATATGCATTCTTCTGTGTTTTGCTTTAGCCCTGAGTAGCTAAGCACCCACAATTTGGGGTTGTGAGAACCATGGGTAGTTGATTTGAAATAACCTAGTTTTCTTGCATTACTATGATTGGGTTTTGCATGTATTATCTATTTCCCTTCATTTTTATTGTTGTTTGGTGGTGGCGAACACCAAACTCCGCCTATTATCACAATCCCGACCAAGGTAGTTACGAATAGGAAAAAGGAAGTAGATGACAAAATTTGGTTGATGTGTTCCGTCTAATCGATCAAACCTGACCAAGAAGAGGTTGACTGGGAAAATTAGTAATGGTTAGTTGGCACACAATGGTGGCCGACCAAGCGTCATGGTGAAATTTGACCTTCACCTTCACAAGAGGGCTGGAAGAATCTAAGTTACCATCCTGCATGTGACTCACCAATTATAGTTATATATCTAGGGTAATCACGTCGGCGAACCACGGGGAACACATTTCCCAAGTTGTCCCAAAAATTGACTGTTTCCTTGCATTTTAATTAGTGCTTATTTTATCTTGTTTTAGAATCACAACCCCCCCCCCCAATTTAGAGATTGTAGTCATAAATACTAGAAATGATTAGTAGTGAAGTCTTGTAGTCAAAGCCCTGTATTCCCTATGGATTTGATCCTAACCTCGATTAAGTTAATTACTGATAGCGACCACTTTCTTATTGGAGCATGACCATAAAACCATCAAAAATTATGGTGCTGTAGCCAGGGAATATAGCTAGGTATTGATTTGATTTCACTATTAATTAGTTTTAGTGTTAACTCTTAGTCTCTTGTACTTTACTTTTGTTTTTGTTTTTGTTTTTTGATTTCTTTTGGAGGGTGTACTTGGTTGTATGACAAACACACAAAGCTAAGGTAATCCTTTAGCTCCACTAAATTTGGAGATCCATCGACTACCAAGAAGGATGGCTCGATTAAATGACATTGAGGTTCGGGAGGATATGTATGTGAATGAGGAAGACTTAAGAAAAGAGGAGAATCCACCACCAAGGGTTAATTGACCACAGCTTAGAGATTTCGTTGCAAATGCTTGCGGCTGAAATCAGTACCAATTGAAGCCTATGGTGATGGATATTACAAGTTCTATAGTATTGCCCCTTCTACCGGCAGATGCTAAGCCTCCAGTATCAAATTGATTGCTCTAGATGCTCTAAAATCGTGGCCTATTAATTGGGCTACCGTCAAAGCATCCCCACCGTCATCTCCAAAATGTCATCTTCGAGTGCAAAAGTGTCATGGGGACACAAAGTATTGATGTTGACGCTGTTGGATTGAAGGTCTTTCCATTGTCACTGACTGGCAATGCAGCTGACTGGTTGTCTGAGCTATCTCTGGTACCAGCACGAGTTGGGTTGAGCTGCAGAGGGTGTTCTTAGAAAGATATTTCCCAATGTCGAAGAAACAAAAGCTTAAGGACCAAATTAACAACTTCGAGCAATTGCCTAGAGATTCTCTTAGCACTATATGGGAAAGATTCACCAAGTACTTGAGGATGGTCACTTATAACAAAATTGTTGATGATGCTTTGGTCGAGATCTTCTATAGAGCACTTGATACTAATAGCAAAGCTAGCGCCAACATGATCATGGGAGGTGTTTTTATTTATCAACTGTTTGAGTTGTGGCCGAAAGAATGGAACAAGTGGTGAGATCAACAGAGCATGGGGTCATATTGAGCGTGGTAATACAAACAGTTCTTGTACGGTTACCACAAATAGTGAGCAGGCTAAAGTGAATAAAGAGATTATGGAGCAACCTACTCAACTCCGTACGAGCATGGATTTGATTTTGAAGCAAAACCAAGCTAGTGTGAAGGAAATAACTCACCAACCCCTAATTACTCCAGCATATGAGAAGCAATTCTTGGATGAGGATGCCTGTTATGTGAGCAACCAAGCGACGGGTTTCTGGAATAACCCCCAAGGGTCAAACTCGAACTATTGGAGGCAAAGTTCCGGGAATCAAGGTTAGAACTTCAATCGAGATGGAGCATACAGAGATAATAGGGGTGGATACTATGAGAGAGAAAAAGTGTCAGATGTAGAATGGGGGAGAAGAGAGGGCTACAGGAATGGTCCGTGTGTGCCTCCTCACAACCGCGACTCTGGGTCGAGTAATTTGAGGACTGAAGAAATGTTCAATAAATTGTTGAAGAGGGTGGATTACCACGATGAGACTTTAAAAGAGATGAAGACGGATATTTCAAGCATAAATTAGAAAATTTAGTCTCACTCTATGGCAATCAAGCAACTTGAAGAACAATTCAGGCAAGTGTCTTCCCAGCTGAACTAATGCCAAAAGGGCACTCTACCTAGCAACACGGTTCAAAATCCTAAGAACGAAGGGCATTGCATGACTGTGATGACTCAGAGTGGCAAAGGCACTGTGGACCTCTATGCCAATTGTTGATGATGAAGTTGAGGGGAGATCCATTAATAGCAAGGTGATGAATAAGGAAGAAGGTGCAAGGAGTAAGGGAGTAGGGGACCAAGAGGTGGGAGAGCAAGAAAAAAAATTAATCCCAAAACCACCTCCTCCATTCCCACAAAGGCTTAAGAAGAAGGAAGAGGATGGAAAGTTCAAGCATTTCTTGTCAATGTTAGAACAACTATCCATCAACATTCCTCTCTTGAAGGCCTTGGAGAAAATGCCTGGATATGCTAAATACATGAAGGATTCGGTCACCAAGAAGAACACTTTGAGCCAAGAATTCTCACAAGAACTCCAACAATGTAGTACGATTATGATCAAATGTCTTGTGCAAAAATGAGAAAATCCCGAGGGATTCACCATCCTTTGCACTATTGGTGACATTGAATTTGCAAGAGCATTATGGACTTAGGAGCAAGCATCAATTTAACGCCTCTTGCCATATTCAAGAAGCTTCGCCTTGGTACTCCTATCCCAACATGAAAATTGGGTACCGTCAAAATTTTTGAGGTTGTGATTATTGATGATATCATACATTTTTGAGTATCTAGAAATGTTTGTTCTAATATTGTGAAGGTAAGTTGAGACTAAAAGCATGACCTGTGAGTCTTTACTTGATTGTGGATGCAATTGCCATGTGTGCTATGAGCTTATTTTGCTGCATTCATGTATCTTGTATGGGCCCAAAACTTTCCTTGTTATTCTAAAGTTTGTTTGGTGATGTGGTGGATATGGAAGGGATCTTAAGCCTGTGTTCCTTGAGTGAAACCACTTTTAGCATAAATGACCCACTAGATGAGTAAAAGAATCCCTTGTTCAAAACTTCTGAGCTTATCATGTACTCATTCTTTCTTGATACCTTGCTAGCTTAACCTTGTTTGATGAAATGTCTTGATATTGGCATGGTCTATCCTTGAACATGTGAACCTTGATTGAGGCCAAAGGCCTAAGTTGAGGGTGGCTGCAGTTAGTGGTCCTGGTTTGAGGCATAGATATTGTGTACTTCATTTGATGCTAAAAGCCTAAGTTGAGGGTGGCCCTTATTGTGGCAAAGTAATAATAATAAGGTGGTTAGCTGGGAAATCAAGAAAGAAATAAAAAAGCATGAATCGGGTCAAAAAAAAGAAAATAAAGTGCCTTGAGTTGAAAAAATAGTAGCAAAAAATGAGTTCGAAATCAAGGCTCAGCCGAAAAAGAGAAAGAAAGCACTTGGGAAAAGTTCAAAGCAAGAGAATAAGGGTGAATTAGTTTAAAAGGGGTGGATTATGAAAACAAAAAGTGTTGGTAAACATGTTCAAGGATAGCTTTAGTCACTATTTGCCCAAAATACCTCACCAAAGCACCCTCAACCGATGTTACAAGCCTATAAGTCCTAAAGTGGTTCGTCTCCACTTTATCACCAAGCCAGAAGATGAGATAGAGGCAAGCCTATGGTGCTAGTCAGTACATATTGAATTTCAATTGTGAGAGAATGTTTCCTTAGTCCCTGAATTCTAAAATGCTTTTGAGTGATTACAAGGGACTTCTTTCTAGTGAGGGCATTTGCACTACTTGAGTAGCATATGACTATACCAGTGATTGTGGATGGTTGATGCTCCTTATCTTATCATATTTGGATTGCCAAGTATCTCATTATGTTCTTGTCTGCTAAATAATTCCACAAACTTGTTTTGAAAATGGTAGTTGGGTACCTGAATTAGAGGAGTTGATATATATGCCATTAGCATATTTACTATGTATTTCTCTTTGTTTATGTAGATTGAGTCATTGCTTGAGGACAAGAAATAATTCTTAGTTGAGGGTGCTGATGTGCTATCAAAATACACATATTTGATTCCTGAAACAAGGTTTCTTCTTGAGTTCTTAAAGCGACTTTTTAGTGATTTGATGTGTTTTTGTGTTAATCTTGCAGAAAAATTAGATTGGCATGATTTTGAAGAAATGTTGCAGATTTTGCTGAAGAATAGGCCATAGAGCCTACCTACGAGTCGTAGGTTGTATCGTAGCAAGAATTAGAGACCAAAAATTAGAAATTTGCCAAGTGAAGGTCACCCATACTAGCGCAGCCTACGAGTCGTAATACATACTACTACTCGTATAGGTGGACTTGTAGCAAGAATCAGAGACCCAAAATGTTGGACCAAACGTAGTACAAGTTGTAGCCCAAGCAACCACTCATACCTATGGGTTATACAAGTTCAGTCTAAGATGCCAAGAACCTGATACAAGACCCAGACTATGAATCGTAGGTCATTCTACGAGTCATACCTGCGAGACTTATTAGCTGCGAACTATCTCTTTTGTGTAAATTCTAGGATTCTTTTGTAAACACTATATATAGCTTAAGTTAGGTTTTTCGAAAGGGGTTAAAGCAGTAGACAATTTCACATTATATTTTGAAACCTTTCCTAGGTTTTTAGTGTAGATTATTGTTCTCTCTTGGAAAACCCATGTTGGGGATTGCAAATTTTGCCTTGTACTCATTGTTGATCAATCAAGCTTGTGGGGTTGCAACTTGTGATGCCTATCTCCTTCATTGTTATCTGTGAAACTCTCAACTATGTATATTATATGCATTCTTTTGTGTTTTGCTTTAGCCATGAGTAGCTAAGCACCTACAACTTGGGGTTGTGGGAACCATGGGTAGTTGACTTGAAATAACCCAGTTTTCTTGCATTTCTATGATTGGAGTTTTGCATGTATTATCTATTTCCCTTAATTTTTGTTGTAGTTTGGTGGTGGCCAATACCAAATCCCGCCTACTATCATGATCCCGATCAACGTAGTGATGAATAGGAAAAGGGAAGTAGATGACAAAACTTGGTTGATGTGTTCCAACCTAATCGACCAAACCTAACCAAGGGGAGCCATCGTGGCCGACCAAGTGCCATGGTGAAATTCAACCTTCACCTTCACAAGAGGGCTGGAAGAAGCTATGTTACCGTCCTGCATGTGACTCACCAATTATAGTTATATATCTAAGGCAATCAAGTCGACGAACCATGGAGAACACAATTCCCAAGTTGTCCCCAAAATTTAGTGTTTCCTTGCATTTTAATTAGTGTTTATTTTATCTTATTTTTGAGTCACAACCCCCCCTGCCCCATTTAGAGATTGTAGTTATAAATACTAGAAATGATTAGTAGTGAAGTCTTGTAGTCAAAGCCCTATATTCCCTGTGGATTCAACCCTATCCTCAGTTAGGTTAATAATTAATAACAACCACTTTCTTATTGGAGCATGACCAGCAAACCATCACGTTGCCACACTCGCCCTTAACTTGCCATGGAAAAGCATGATGAACTCTCTCTCTTGGATCTATAATAAATGTCGACTTGCGAGAGTAGAGTCTCCAGAACGAGCTATAATGTATAGTTGTTCCCCTCTCGGTGCTCGATATTGCTCCCAAGACTAAAAAATGCTCGACTCATCAATCAACTCAAAACTCAACTCATCAATCAACTCAAAACACTATCCCTTTGGGGTATCTCATCTTAATCATTCATCAACTCAATCAATGCGAATTAGCAAATTCAACTCAGACTCAAATGGTCATTTAGACTTGCTTAACATGACTCCTTAGGTTATGTGTAAGGACCTAGAATATCCAAGCTTAGGTATGTTTCTTAAGGATATCATGGGCCGCTACGTCAATCCATGTTCAAAAGGATTTTCATTGGCTAAATTCGACACAAGTACTAGTAGAAGGGTCAACTTTAAACAAGCATAACGTTTAGCAAATTTAGAACTAGGTGGCCCAAGATATGTCATATGAAAGTTCTTTGAGTGAACTTTCCAACACACTTGGTTTCACCCCACTTTGAGTTGGGATGAAGGAGTTATGACCATCTTCATGAGACCCTCCCATGCTGTAAAGCCCCACGGGCACCCATACGGGCAGTAGTGACTTGTACGGGTTGTGTGAGGCATGTGAGGCTGGGAAAAGCCATTTTTGGCCTAATTCATGGATCATGACAAGTGAAACGGGTCGTGTTGCTTGCCACTGGTTGTGGGGTGAGGTGTGAAGGTGAGCAAGAGAGGAATAGTGGGCGTTTGAGGGAGGATTTTTGCTAAGTGTTGTGCCATGCCCCCCACCACGACCTATAGCTTGGGGCACGACCCATGGCACTTGGCATGGGGATTAGGCAACATTTTCCTGCACCAAGTATGGTGCCACGAGCCCTCAACATGAGTTGTGTTGCTTCACACGACCCGTGTCTCCATGGACGTGATGAGATGCCTTTTTCATACGATTTCCAACTTCAATTTTTCGACTAAGTACCTGGAAATAGGAATTCCTCATGACCCTTGGAGTGCCACACTACCTGTGGATTCCTCAATAGTGCAATACTTTGCCAATTTTTCCATCATTTCACTATTAGCATATTCATAAATGTTAAATATCCTAATGATCCTTTTTTACCTTCTGGGCTATCTTAACCTTCCTAAGGACCCAATATCACTACTCTCATCTCAATCACACTCCCAAATCCTCTCAAGATCCTCCATCAAGCCCCAATTCAATTTCAAGGAAACCCAAGAACAAGATTGGATCCCAAGATCATTTTTGAGCCTCCATTCTTCCCAATCTCATTTCAAGCAACTTTAGACCTAAGGTATGTGGGTTGATCCTTGATTCCTTCCAATCAAGGAGACCCAAAATTATTTTCAAGAAAATCTACATGGATTTTGCTTACTTAAATTTGGGATTTTGAATGTTATGATTCCTAAACATCTATTGATGCATGAGTAGTATTTATATGATTACTTTAATATGATTTAAACCATTATATAAAGGTTTACTTTGGGTTTATGAAATTAAAAGTAGGCATGTTCCTTCTTAAAAGCTTGTTTATATATGGGTGAACTTATGTTAGATTTAAATATGGATTTAATGGTGTATTTACTTTAATTTCACAATATATTGTTGATTTTGGATCTAATCCTAATTACCCATGACTTCTTCATAACATATGCATTTATGTTCACGAGAATTTATAAAAACTATATTATGAGTTAAGACCAATTATTGTTCTATGATATGATTTTGATAAAATATTGGATATGACAAGAATGTGATCACATATATGTCTATTGAGTATAGCACTTTGAGTATTTTGGGTGCTTGCACCATTTTGTATATGAATGGGTTATTCCTATACATGAGTATATTGGCTATGAAGCTATGATTTTTGCATTTGAGTCTATGTATGAATTCCTATGAATGGTACTTGGCTTTCAAATTAAGGATGCATTGAAATGATCTTGGAAATGAATATTGTCTTTGAAAGCATTCGTATGTATACATGTATATGTATTCTTGTGGGATGACAACTTAGCACCAATAGATGGAGGTTTGCTCGCTTCCCTTGAACTATGTGCCTAGGATAGGTTTACTTTCTGAAATGAGAGTTATCACGTAAAGAATGTTACTTCATGAGAAATTGGAGTTATCCCATAACGTGAAGTATGGTCTACCCTTGGCAAGTAGACCACCGATGAGGGATTTCATCAAGATTCCAAGTTATAACTAGCTTAGTTTTACTCATATCGGTTAAGGTCACATCCCCATTATATATGAGCATCATTTGCATTCATGTATCATGAATTTCATAGCATCTTGTTATACTACATTAGTTGATGTAAATCTCTTTTTACATTATGTGCCCTCGTTATCTAACATTGATATGCAGGTTTCGATAAGTTACATGCATTGCATCCTACATACTTAGTACATTCAAATGTACTAAAGCATCTTTTTGCCTATATGATCTCACCATATAGGGATTGAAGATTACTTTCATCCACTATTCGATGACTAGCTCGGATTTTGATATATTAGTTGTGGTGAGTCCTATCTTACAAGGACAATCCACCATTCCTATACCTTAAGTTGCTTTTGTTTATGTTATCTATACTTTGAGGGTGAGCCCGGAACATGTCTTGGCCCCCACCCTATCTTATGGCTAGAGGCATTGTTGGACATCTTGTAGACTCTCATCAGATCTATGTATTATGTGTTGTATTTGAACCTTATGATCGTTCATATCTTTTGGTTATGACTATTATGGTTTGACTATGGGAATTATGCTATATATGTATGTTTGATATGGAAGTGTAGAAGATCCTAAGTCTCAAATTTCCCTCATAGCTTAAGTGATACTTACCTGCACCTTAGTGTTATATCCTATGTGAATTTATGCTAATACCTTTCCCTAAGATATCCCATAGCATGAGTCCTACTTTCCCATCCGTTAGAACTATGTGTTTAATTCTGAATGCACTTCCGAACCAATGATGTGAATTTGGATACTTTGAGGCTTGTTTGGGGACTCTCGGGTTCCCATTCGCCATGTCACTCCTAGACCCTAGGTTCAGGTCGTGACACTGTGCAAGCAAAATACTCATATGTAGTAATATATGTGACTCAATGCAACATGCTCCTCATACTCAATCATGCTCAAATTACTCAACTCTTAATGCTCAATTTACATCAACTCAAATATTGAATGATATGAATAGAATTTCATAAAATCATGTGATTTAGGGTTCATGCTATCAAGTATGAAATATATGAGTAAATCTCATATCAATACTATGCAATGTAGCAATTATCTCATGTAGTATAATAAGACCTCATGATGAAAACAAAGATTCAAAATAAGGGTAACAAAATTTCTCAAATCTCAACTCTTTTCCAAATCTTGACTCAAGATGTTGAAGGGGCAATTGAAGAAAGGAATTTCACATTTTGGTAAGCCTTGCACACTGGGGAATTGAAGAAACAATCGAACCTCAATTAATCCTTGTGATTGAATTGAAACCCAAGTAGCTCTTTATCCTCCAATGTTCTCAAGAATTTCCCTAAGATGAAGAATGATAAATGACTACACCTAGGGTTGGTTTCAAGACTTTATTGAAGCCTAAAAATGTCTAGCATTTTAACTAAAAGGAATCAGAAAGGACAAAAATACCCCTCATTAAACCTGTCGCTGGGGTCCACGAGTTGTAGATGATTCTACAAGTAATAAAAGGCCCCTCGTAAACTAAGGATCGGAAAGTCAGAGTCAGTGGAAATTAGTAAGAAACCTCATCTTATAAGTTGTAAAATCTTTCTCGTGAGCAAGATGAACCTGCAATCCAAGTCACTGGAATTTCATAAAAAACATAGTCTATGAGTCATAAACCTCTCTACGACTCATAAACCTCCCTCATAAACCTGTGTTTGTGATTTTTCTCAGATTGTTCCTTAGCATCATCCTGCAAATTTATTCCAAATCAGGAAGAAGGAATTAGGGGGTGTTACATTATCTCCCCTTGGAATCATTCGTCCTTGAATGAAGAGAAATCCAGGGATTGGGTCAAGGAACGAATTTGCCTATGACACTAATAGTCAACCAACTCTTAACTCACTCATGCAATCAATTCATCAAGAAATTTAACAAGTAGAGAAATCAAATAATCAACAAATCACATCAATCCTCACTCGGACTCTAGAAATCGATTGTCTATCATATAAAGAATGAAAAGGACTCAAGGAATGCAAATTCTATAAATTAGACATAAATCATTACCATCAACTCTCTCATCATTAGCAGACAGGAGAAAATGAGGATATTTAGCCTTTATGTCTTCTTCCACCTCCCGAGTACCTTCTTCTACAAATTGATTCCTCCACAATACTTTGACAGACACCGTCTTTTTGGTTCTCAACTTGTGAACCTAAAGATCAAAGATTTGAACAAGGATCTCCTCATAGGTCAAGCTATCTTTCACTCCAATACTATCAAAAGGCACAACTAGTTTTGTATCTCCCAAACACTTTTTGAGCATAGAAATGTGGAAAACTAGGTAAATGGTCATAGCTCTAACTCATACCCTACATTGCCCACTTTCTTTATGATCTGATAAGGGCCAATGTACCTCAAACTCAACTTTGCTTTCTTCCGAACCTCATCACATCCTTCATTGGTGACACTTTCAAATACACCCAATTATTGACCTCAAACTCTAAGTCTTTTCTTCTAACATCCATGTAGGATTTCTATCGACTCTGTGCATGCTTTAACCTTTCTCGAATTATCTTCACCTTTTCTGTATCTTGGTGAACCAAGTCTGGCCCAATCAACTCTGCTTGACCTACCTCAGATCATGTAATCGGTGACCTACACCTCCTCCTATATAGGGCTTCATATGGGGCCATTTGAATACTCGAATGGAAGCTATTGTTGTAGGCAAACTCAAGAAAAGGCAAGTGGTCTTCCCAATCACCCTTAAAGTCAATAGCATAGGTTATCAACATATCCTTCAACATCTGAATGGTACGCTCTGCCTGGCTATCTGTTTGTGGGTGAAAAGCAGTGCTAAGATGCACCTTCATACCTATTCCCTTCTGAAAAGATCTCCAAAACTGAGTGGTGAATTGGGATCCTCTATCTGTGATAATGGATAAAGGGACCCCATGTAATCTAACAAAATCCCTTATATAGAGTCTGGCATAGTCCTCCATGGTGTAAGTCATCTTGACTACTAAGAAGTGCGCAGACTTAGTCATCTGATTAACTATCACACAAAGCAAATCATTCTTCCTGTGGGACCTCGGTAAACAGGTAACAAAGTCCATGTTTATCATCTCCCACTTCCATTCTGGACACTTAAAGTTTTGAGCCACTCCACATGGAATTTGGTGCTCAACCTTGACTTGTTGGAAATTCGGGCACTTGGAAGCAAACTCAACAATATCTTCCTTCATTCCACTCCACAGGTAGACTTCCCTTAAGTCATGGTACATCTTCGTTAACCTTGGATAGATGGAATATCTTGAACTGTGAGCCTCTACCATGATCCTCTCTGTAAACCATCAATACAAGGAACATATAATCTGCATTGATACCTCAATACTCCATCTCCCCCTTCGGCGAAAGCCATTACCTTCTGCTTATGTACATCCTCCTTCCACTGCAATAAAATAAGGTCTCGATCTTGTTTCTCCATCACCTCTACTACTAGAGATGATGCTGACCCATTTTGCACAAGAACTCATCCTTCCCCTGATTCTTCTAATTAGACTCCCAATCGTGCCAGTCTATGGACTTCTTTGGACAACTCTTTCTTCTCCTCTTCCACATAGGCAGTGCTTCCCGTGGACAACCTGCAAAGAGTATCAACAACCACATTACCTGGGAGGTAGAGGATGATCATAGTGTAGTGCTTAAGTAATTCAAGCAATCTCCTCTGCCTCAAGTTAAGCTCCTTTTGGGTGAATGTCACGACCCAACCCAGGGACCGTGATTAGTGCCGATTGGGCACCCAGACAAACACTAAACCGGATTTCCAACTACAATAGCTAAGGAATCTACCGAAATTTCGGCAGAGATTCCTCTGTTTTACTGACTAACCAAACTTGCAAACAGCAACCCAGCATGCAATAAATATCTATATTCATACATATGCGGGACGACAACGTCACCGCTGTGGCAGAACCGCCCAACAAATATATCATACAAATATAGTCATACCACATGCAATATTCCACACCCACATGTATCCACAAACCTCTAAACATACGGACTGAATCATAGGACAGGACAGGGCCCCGTCATACCCTCAAATATACATGGATGCGACATACAGAAAATAAGGGTACATGTATATACCAAAAGTCTGCTCCTGAGGCAAAGGGAGAACTTCAACCGTAGATCGAGATCCTAAGAAGATGGCTCTCTAACCTTTACGTCGGTACCTGCGGGCATGAACGCAGCCCCCCTGAAGGAAGGGGGTCAGTACGAAATACATACCGAATATGTAAAGCGGAAAGTATGAAATATAAATGAGAGTAATAACCCGAATAATAATATATGAGTCAAACCTGTATGCAACATCAAAATAATTCTTTATTTAAAGTATC